>BQNB010203494.1:0-10758 GCA_026074375.1 Tanacetum coccineum | reverse complement strand
CTTAGAGGTGTTTGTTTAAGCTTATTCGTGGCTTCACGAGCTTATGTGATTTGGCCTTATATGTCGCAAGCCTAATTTCTCCGGCTTATTTTCAGACTTATGGGCTTATATAAGATTATTATGATATAAAAAACTAATAGAAGTCTTAACGTAAGCCAAAAAATTCAGGTATAAGCCAAAATCACAAAAGCTTGTAAGCCCTCAAATTAACAATGCAATTCAAATTTACTCGTATCATAAAGTTCTAATCGTTGTCATAAATTAACACAACCCCATAAATCAGTCAATGTGGCTCATCTTACTAAACACTAACCAACACGTAGAACGAACATAAAAGACTAAAATACCCTTTGACACCCATATGGAAGGGTGTTTGTTTAAGCTCATTTATGGGGCTGATAAGCTTATTAGTTTTCAGCTTATATTTCATAAGCTCAACTTTTCGGCTTATTTTAAATATGTGGACTTACATAAAAGTCCCAAAATAAGCCAAAAAAATGATGATTATGAATCATAAGCCGAAAAAAGATTAGCTTGTAAGCCCATAAATAAGCTTAAACTAACATCCATTCAATTCACTTGTCAAAAAAAGCCAAATTTACACAATGCAATACAATTTCAACATCATGATCTTTAGCAATTATCATAAAGATGTAATCTTTATCATAAAATAACACAAACCCAAAAAAGATTTACCTTTTTTTGGTCACTGAATCAACACAATTGACCCATTCAAGTACCAAAATGATGGGTTTGATTGAGGGGTTTTTGTGGGTTTTGATTGAATTAAATTTGTTGCTTGTTTTGGTAACAAAATTGAGGAATTAAAGGGCTGGAGATGAAATTTATTCAGGTTCTTGAAAATGTTTTGTTTCAAGAAAATGTTTGAGTTGTCAGAAAAACTTAAAAGGGTGTGTTTGGAAATCTCTTATTTTATTTGAGTAAATTGCAAAACATGTACTTATGGTTTGGTCACATATTTCGTGCTTATGGTTTGGAAAGTGTCGCGACGGCGTCTTTGTGGAAAACTTTGGGTCCAATTTTATTCTTGACTAAACTGAAATGACCAAAATACCTTTATAATTTCTCTTTTTGATTATCTTATTTATAATGGTATTTTAGTCATTTCAATTTAGTCAACGACGAAATCTGACCGAAGGTTTATGCAATTTAGGCAAACCACAAGGACGATTTTTGCAGTTACTCTTTTTATTTTAGCGTTTTCGCTAAAAAAATTTATCGAACCGTATTCGCACAAAACAACTATGTTTAGCGAGAAATAACTGTACTAGCGAAATCGTTATTTTGCTTCGACACTTGATGCAAAACTAATAGGTTAAATTTGTAGGTCATTCTGGAAAAAATATGATTATAAACGAAAAATAATAAAATTTAAAGATAAATAATATTTACAATTTTTAATTTAGTGTTATATGTTGTTCTCATTATTAATAAAAATTATAATATATTATTAACATTAATTTAAGCTTTTAAGTTTTTAGAAAATATTATTCATTTTTTATATATATATAGTAGAAGTTATATATACGACGGTAACAAAACGAAGCACTTATAAATAATACTTTCAATGTCTCATAGTTACAATCTATATTTTCTTTCATGGGACATATTAAAACAATTTTTCATTTTAACAATGAAAAGAAATCATAGTTAGGGAATATCATACGAGGAATTTTCAAAAGTAGCCCATTTTCTAATAATCGATTCAATTTTTAGTAATTAGACTCGTGTGACTGCTACATTATGTGACTTTATAAGATTTATGGGACGTGCTCAAAATCTATCGGGTCTCTCTTTTTGATGAGATAAAGAAGTCACACTGGTCGAGAGAAAAATCATGGTCGCATAAAATGTCACTTCGAATTAGCAAAAAAACATCTCATCAACTTTCGAGAATTCTATTGAGTTGCATAGTCTAACGGTTACACATGACTAGTTTTAAAACATTATTTTACTAAAAAAGTGAACGCAAAATTGAAAATTGGCTACTTTTAAAACTTTCTTATTTATATTTAATTGACTAAACATGTTGTATTGTATTTTTACTAAAGGGGAAAAATAACTATATTAGTTTTGTATTTTATTCTTTTTACACTCTAAATATTGTACTTGTTTTTAATTTATATGAGTCGTTATTTTTTCAAATGATTATTATTTTAAGTATCTATACTACTTTATAAAGCATTTAACCCATTTTATTTTTAGAAATTTTAAAATTTTAAATAAAAAAGATTACTTATTTGAGAATGTTCATGCATACAGTCAACATCAAAAGCCATTCATAAAAAAAATGGTCATTTAAAGCCTTATAACCCTTCAATCTGTTTGACAATTATAAATCCTCACATTTCACAAAAAAAACAACGTTAAAAGCCTTTAAAAATGCATTTTGTAACAGGCTTATTTTGTAATAGTCCATTTAAATGCATTCAATTAGTCAATTTGTAACGGTCCATTAAACATCATTTAAGTGTAAACCATAAACTCAAATTCTCATTGAGTATAAAAACCTAACACGCTAACAAAATTCATTACACCATTTTCATCTCTCTATTTTATTTCTCTTAAAAACACAAACACCTTTCTCTCTCTTTCTTTAAATCATCAAATTCCGCCGTCTCACATATCAGATTTTGCCGCCACTACCGTTTAGTTCTGCCGCCAACTTTGCCAAGATCATGTGCCGTCAGCCGCTACCGCCGCCATTGTCTCCGTCGTCTGCCAAGCTAATGATCATGGCTTTGGTAGACTAGGTGGTTTCAGTGCGCTAGGTGATTTCGGTGTGTTTTGGTGATTTTGAGCGGTTTTGGCATATCCATATGAATATTCCCATGTCCAATGTACTTTTTGTTAGATCTATATGAATATTTTGAGCAGCTTGATCTCTTTTTGATAGTGAAGCATGGATGTCATGTATAAAGGGATTAAGCCCAGTTTGCTTATTGGCTTTCAAAATCATACCCTCGTGTTTGCTTTTGGCCGCTTCCATTGCTAATGTTGCTACTCACGGGAGGTCGGCTATAGGGGTGGGTAAGGTGGACGACAACCCAAGGCATAAAAAAAGTAGGGGCATCAAATTATTGAATAAATTTTATGTTATAGAGAGGTTTTGTGATGATTTCGTTTGGTAAAAACTTACTTTTGCTTTCGAAATTGATTTTTGATCTTGGTATGTGTTTAATTACACATACCTTTTACCTTTAAAAACAAGCTAAAATAACCAAAAATGGACTTAAAATGCCAAAAATATGCTTGTTTTGCTAATTGTGTTGTGCAGGAACGGATATCTAAGAAAAGGACGAAAAACGAAGCCAAAACGACAAAACCGGATACAGAATGGAAAAGCATGATAAAGACAAAGTCAAGACAAAGCCAAAGTCTGAAAAAGTCAACCAAAGTCAACCCCGACAAATCCAAAAGTTAAACCCGAAGCCATAAATGAAGAAAAATAAGTTTAGGGGCCAAAATTGCCAAATCCCTAACTTATTTAATGAAGAAATTGAAGAAAACACATGTGAGGGACCCAAACTGCCATTTTACCAAAGAATAAACCACAAGGACCCAATCTGCCAAAGGCAGAAAGTTGTACATCCAAAGGACTTAATTTGCAAGAACACTAATAACATTTGGGGGGTGTTTCTGCCAATTTCCAAACATTTATAAACACAAGCACGAAATTTGAAAGAGAGACAATAACCATGGAGGGCCTTTCTTGCCAATTACCCAAACCCTCACCCTGCGTTTTAAAACACTGTATATCTCTCCCAACCCTTTCCCGCCAAACTCCCAACCCCACATCCTGTCACCTTTCAAGCTTCTTTGACTTCACCACATCACTCCAAACCCTTCACAATCATAAACCCCACCCCCTACATGGTCCTTGTCTACGCTGGCAATCCAAAGTACCTCATTCGATCAATGGTTGAAATTGTTTTGAGTGGGCAACAAGAAAAATGAAGGGTTCAGATTGATTTGTGTTTCTACACACTCAACAAACACACATGGGCATTTGTCTCTACAAAGAAACACAAAGAGATGAAGACAAAGAGAGAAGAGGTACACTCACAACAAACACAAGACGGGTAAATGTCTCTACAAAGAAGCACAAAGAGATGAGGACAAAGAAAAAGAGGCCAAGACCAAAACCCTAGCTCGTTTCTATATAAATCTTTTGTAAGCCATTAAGGCAGGAGTAGTTTTTGTTTTAGAGTTCATTTTTTTTAAGTTTAGTGTAACTCAGTTTAAAACTTTTTATGTACTTGTAATTTTTAAGTTAAATGAAAATTCAGTTTATGTTTTAATTTGTGTTCCAAAGTTTCCAAAGTTAACTTAAGTTTATTTTAAGCTCACTTTTAAGCTCTCATATAAGTTGTCATATAAACTGTTTACATTTTTTTACAAGAATTAAGAAAAGGAAACCAAAAAGAAAGAAAAATGTGTGCTGAATTAAGCTTATGGATGAATGGGCAAACATGGATGACTCATTGGGTTTCTTAGATAGCTTATTTATAAGCTTGGGTAAGTCTTAGAGCTTATTTAGGTATTTATCACTCCTGTTTTGAGCAAGGAGTTAAGGTACCCTACTTTTTCAAATTTTGCTTATTGCTACAGTAGCTCAGCTTATTTAGTGCTTATTCTTAGCTTATTCTTGCTTTTCTTACTTATTTATGTCTTATTTGTGTTTTCTATTGATTGTATGCTTTTTTTTAAGCTTAAATTGAAAACTGCCTTAGATACCTTGTTTTTACCTATTGCTTATTTGTTTTTTTAAGTGCTTATTTGCTTTTGCTTTTTACTTCTTATTGCTTATTAGTTAATGTTTGATAATTATCTTCAAAAATTTAAGCTTAAATCAGTCCATAAAAGCCTTTAAATCTGTTTTTAAAAGTCTGAAGGGGTGTTTGGGATAGAGTCCAAAATGGGTCAAAATGGTATGGTCATGGGTTGGGGCCATTTGGCCAACTTTGGCTAGCATTATTAAGCTCGTGTGAGTCTGTTTTCCTAATTTTTCAAGTCCTAAAAGTATTTTTCAAGTTTTCTCATTGGTTCCTTGCATCTGTTGAATTTTAAAAAAGGTTTCATGAGCTTATTTGTTTAAGCCTTTGAAAACCTGAAGTAAGGTTTAGAATTATGTCATTTGTGTGTGTCAAAGATAGTTAGTTAGGTCCTTAGGTTTTACTTGCATCTTATTTAATTCTGTCAACATAGTCTTTGTGATTTTAAAAGTCAAAATTTGCCCATTTTCATTCTCAAAAATTGGAGGTTAAATCAGTGTTTTAGGTTCTAAAATTTTGTGCACAAGTTCATTTCAAGGCATTTTTCATCTGTTTTAAGTTGATTTTTGGTTTTGAGCTTATTAGGGTGCTTATTTTTAAGCTCACTTTTTCACAAAATTTCTTTGAAAAAACTGCCCTGGTGCTAAGGGCTTGCCTTTAAGCCCACTTTTCTAGCTTATTAGTGAACCTTAGTTCAAGCTTTTGGCTTTTCTAGAAAGCCAATAAGCCCTTTCATAAGACCTCATAAGCTCAAGCCTAAATTCCCTCTCTAGGTTGCTTATATTTAAGCCCAAAATGGCCTTTTGGGACTGTTTTGGCCTGCAAGTTCAGGTTTAGAGCTTATTTTGGTTTCTTGGCTTATTGGCTTAAATTTTTAGCTTATTGTTGTTTGTTTCTGGCTTATTAGGTTAGATAGCTTATTTTTCTTAGTTTCATTACTTAGCTAGCTTATTTGCCCTTTAGCTCCTTTAGTCCTTTAGTGTTAAAATAGCCAAGACTGCCTCTTTTAGTAGCTTACTGTTTTGCTTATTTGTTTATGCTTTTTTGCTTGTTATTGCTTATTTAGTATAGATATAAGCCCGTTTTTGGTTATTGCTTTGTCATTTGCTTATTCATCTTAAAAAGTCAAAAAGAAAAGCCATTTAAGCCTGTTGTCCATTATTAGCATACTGTCTGTTTTTACTTGCAATTTTTTGCTTTTTTTTTTGAAAAACATGAAATATACTTCTTTTTTTTTTGAACGGCAAAATTTTATAAACTAGCAAGGAGCTAGAAAAGAAATTACAAAGATATTAAATGCGGGTTTTTAAGCCAATCATCCCTAGAGAACTTTCTACTACACCTACTATTACACCAAAGAAAGGAGGAAGAGACAATATTCTCAAAAAGGATCGATCTAGACGGCTTATTAACATCAAAAGTAGAACGATTCCGAAATCCCCAAATAAACCACCAAGCAACGTAGAAGACTCCTTCCAAAAAACCTTTAACTGAACCCGGAAGACGAATAGAAGAGAACCACTCGTCCCATTCTGAGAACGAACGCCAAAGCTGGAAATCGATCTCCCACCAACGGCAAACACGATGCAAAACCTCCTGAGATAGAGAACATCGAAATAACAAATGATGGACATCCTCTTCATCCGAAAAACAAACCGGGCAAGAAGTGGACTCCAAAATAACACCTTTTTGGACCAGATTGTATCTAGTAGGCAAACACCCCCGACGAGCTCGCCACATAAAAACATTAATCTTAATAGGAATTAACTTAACCCACCTAGTCGGCTCAGAATGAGAGGGAAGCACCAAATCATCAATAGCAAGACGAGTATCTTTCACACTAAATTCACCACTGCTAGAAAGGGAGAAATACCAACGATCATTAGACGTTGAAAGAACCACTGAATTCAAAAACGAACTTAAATCTGAGAATTCTTGCTGTTCGACCCCTCCTCTAACTGATCTCCGAAAAGACGTATCCAGGGGGCCAGCCATCTTAGCCGCCACACAAATATTGGGAGCAGAATCAAGGGCAAACAAACGCGGACACAACTCACACAAGGGAATATCCCCATTAACCACGTTTTAGCCAAAAAGCCATATTCAGCGCCTTTTGTGAGGCTTATTCCTGGCCTTATTTATTAAAGCTATGCGTGGGGTTTCAAGTTAGTATTTTTCCTAGGATAGTCGTAGCTTAATCTATTTTTCTGTATTTTTTCATAATTTTTACTGTTCCAATCACATTACTAATACCTTTTATATAATTTTATTTATCTTATAAACTGTTTTTTTAATTCATAAAAATAAATACATAAAAGTCAAAAACTTTAAATATTATCTTTTTTCTACAAAATATTCTGTACCTCATCTTTCTTACGTTGAGGAACACACCATTATAAAAAACGTTTGTAAGGGTCATTTTTGAGAGCAAAAACATCTCCGTAGTTTTATTAACAGAACGTTGGCATTTCTACCCCCGTTTTTGTTTCTTTCATTTAAAGCGCGTTAATCTAAACTCCGTTTTCCAAGGTCCTACCGCTCTTTTTCATTCTCTCTTTATAAAGTCACCATACGAGCTAATTAAAAGTACACAAAATTTCTTTGTAGGATCTTAAATTTTTTATAGATTTTATGATTTTTTGACTCCCTCTCAATTTCGGTTTCCTACTCTTGTTTTTTCATTATATATTTTACAACATATCTTTTAGGTTTCTCTTCATTCTCTCACATCCGTCTTCTCTTCTGCTTACCTTCAATGGCTTCTATATTTTAAGCCTTCTTCTAAACCCAAACTCAATTAAATGCCTCATTCAAATCCAATTCTTTATCGCACTGTGTATTACAATAAAAGACACAAACAAAAAACAAATTCTCAACGCAACAACCTCCACGTGTCGGGCACTACACCACCCGGAGATATCTCTATAAAAATTTCTTATAACCTTCAATGAGCTCTTCTAAAAATTATGCACTTACGATTTGATATCCTGATAAGTCAATATCTTCATCAAGTTCCGTTAAGGTAAAAAAAAATTTTTGTAAAACAATATTCAGCGATTCTTACCTTCTAATCTATTTATCCCATTATTTAAATTGACATAACAGACGTTTCATCCTGATTTCAAGGTTATGTATTTACGATTTCATTTCTGTATTGACGTTCTATCTACGTAGTACTATAATTCTTCAACTCACCTTACTGCTACTCTCTTTAATTTGCGCGAACCCTATGTTATTTGATGTGAAATAGCTTGCACCGAGATATGTTTAAATATTTATTTTAATTAAAATTTGTCCATTATTTTGTAAAGTTATATTAGAAAAAAACATATAAATGAACAACGTTTGCTCGCCACTATATTTAATTACCGGGCACCCGCCGCCATATTGCGCGAGTACCCGCACCTAGATCATCACATTAATTTTTGTGTGTCTAAAATTGATGTTCACTTATCTGAAGCTTCATATGATTGTCAATTCATACGATTAGATTAAGATATATCTATCTAATAGTCAGCATCATGATAAATTTAAATCTAAAAGCACAAATTATCTCCATTTCTTGTCCTCTAATAAATTCATCTCTAGTTTTTGATATCCTCAATCAAAATACACAATCTGGAGTGGTACTATTTTTGAAACGAGAATTCTATTACTTTTATCGAAAGTGTCAAATGATTTTTTATATTTATTTATTTGTAAATTTTGATAACCTCGACTATAAGTTCTGCATAGGTTGAACTAGAATTTGCAAAACAAATATCATGATCGCTAACTTTGAAAATTCTCACTTTAAGCTATGGCAAACGCGCGTACAGATCGACTTTAGATCAAAATTTATCTAAATTGAATAACAAATATACACACACAAACCATCATCACATCTTGCTGAATAAAAGCCGCAACAGAAATCTCGCTTGACTATAAATGTATTGTTTAACGATTTACTGTGATTTACTCAAAAATATATCACTTTTACTATATGTCCTGTGCTTTCCTAACAAACCTCGTTGTCACATGCACGGCGTTACTCATCTGGAACTTTGGATTCTTTTATTTAAAGAAAATAGAGTTAACTAACAACGTTTCTTAGGATCCTATAGGTTTTTATAATTCGGGTATAACACTTTTTTTCAAAAAGTATTTTTTTTGTAACGGTATTATGTCCATTTTTGCGATCGACCGCTGAAACACCATTGTTTATCTCTGTTCTCCTTTCTTAAAACACTCATACCTGACATCACACAATACCCCCTCTTATCAAAATCAAAAAATCAAGTACGATCACATCCACATCATAAAATCAAACAAATTAAAAAAACAAAACCATCACAAAATCCGTACACACCTTATCTCATCATCTTTATATCCATCTCTTCAATAACCTTTCCACCACCAACACTATCAAACCTCCGTTGCTGTGGCTGCGTATTTCTCGGTACGTTTTAGCCGGATCCACACTCGATCCACCCACTCACACCGCAAGTCTTCAAGTTCTGCTTGTTGTGTGCCGAAATTTGGATAAAAATGAGTGAGAAAAATAGCGCGGTGGTATTGTTTATTGTGTTTGTGATTGTGAGAAAAAATAGATAAAGGTGTATTGTGTGTTTGTGATCGTGATTGTGAAAAAAAAAGAGGTGAGGGTTAGGCGGCGGTGGGAGCTGTGGTGGAGGTTTGGTGGCGACCGGTGAGCCGTTCGATGGGTGGTTTGACTGAGTGTGGGATTGTCAGAGCTACGGCGCAGTGATGTGAATCACACGTACCCACCGCACCATAGGAATCAAACGAATAGTCGATGTCAATGTGGTGCGAATTCACTCAACACAAACCCTCAACGCACCCTCCCCTTACGCATAATCTGATTTTTGTAGAGCGGATTGGATGTTTTTTATCGTGTGCGGCGTTTGGTATGAGGTATCAAATTTCGTAATGGGGTTACAAGGGATTTTCATAGTGAGAATATACAACAAAACAATCGCGTTTGCGATCTTACTTTGGGGCTCAGGAATGAAATGGGTATATCTTAACCATAGACTCATTACCCACCACTTTGGTGTCTATGAAATCCATTCCGTGTGCCCATCTCTTTTCCACTACAAAATTCAAATATCTATACATTTTTTTCATATCATATTTTGTCATCAAAACATAAACAATCGTAATCATACACTTTTTCATATCTATTGTCATTCTACCCCATACAAAATCCGATACCCATTATGATTCCTAACAACAAACCAAACTGCCCCTTAATATATACAAAAGTTGGCTTTTTGTTTATGTTCTAAATTGATGGATCTTAGGGGTTTTAATTTTTAGGGTTATGACTCTTAATTTTTGTAAATTTGAGGTTTCTAATATCTTGTAAAGTATTGGGAGAGCTCGGCGAGTGGATGGCGTTATGGTGAATAAAATGAGAACTTTATTAACTGAGGAGACGAAGATGAATGATGATAGAAAGAAGAAATTGAAAAAAATATATATGAAAAGTTTGTGGTTTTTGTGATGAGGTGATGATGAGTGGTGTGGAGTGAAATGCCCGAAATGCCTTTCTTTTAACAGTCCATAAAGTGTTTGACTAACGGTGTTAGTATAAATGGACCAAAAGTGTTACAGGTCGAAAAAAATGAACAAGATCCGTTAAAAAAACGTTTTGGACCAGAAGTGTTATACCCGATAAAGTATAAGGATAAAAAATGTAGTTAACTCAAAGAAATAATTATGAGAATAAGACAAAAAGAAATTAGGATCCGGATCTCTACGGCTAGAACTAAAACCGAATCGGGTCAAATTTTCAATCAAACTTAAACCAATCATCATCATCACCACCACTGTCTACCGGATCTTTCTTACCGGAATCACAATCTCCGGTACATTCCTCACTTCAATTATTCATTTCCCCCAATTTTTGCCCTAAATTATTAAATTAGGTCAAATTCCAATTTAGCCCTAATTTTTTCAA
>BQNB010203489.1:0-10758 GCA_026074375.1 Tanacetum coccineum | reverse complement strand
TAAAGAATATGATATTACACACTGAAAACTTTTTGTTTGAGTCTTCTATTTATAGTGTCTGAAAAAGACTTGTTACGCCGTATCTAGCAAGGTCGATACGGCGTATTAGGCTGGATTCCTTGGAGTGTGCGCTATGTTCATAATAAATCAGTGATATCATTCCTAATTTACTTGATTTACTGCATCTTTGAATAGTTATCTTCATGGATACGACATATGTAGACAGAAAGACAGAAGGGATGGCACCGTATTTGGAATGGTCCAAACGCTTTTCTTGGGAAGTCCCATTGGGCGCGTGATACGCCTATCTCTTTTAGTTGGAATACGGCGTATTGTGGTCCAGAGGGGAAAGGGGACGGCGGAGGACTCTTCAAATATTCTTCCGTTTTAGCTCCAAATTATGGCCTTTTAGAGCTTGTCTTCACAAAACACCTCCTGAAATTACTGCATTTACAACTTAAAAAAAAGCAATTAAGTACTAAATAATACAATAATTATATAAAAGTGGGCAAAACAGATAGGATAAATGATATAATAAAGTAACGTTATTTGATGTCATCAAATATCCCCCCACTTGAATCTTAGTTGTCCTCAAGTAGACTTTAGAAAAAGTTCCAGTTTATGAAAATGTGTCCCAACCGAAGTTTAGGATTTTTCGTTTAAGCATCGTTTTGTCCTAATCATCTGTACATAACCAAGCTCCTCACAAAATATGGAAATGAAAACACTCAGATCACTCGACTAATATATGGTGCAACATTTAAGTAGTACGCTTAATTGCTCGGTCGTGATTAGCTTCGTATCATAAGCTTGGCAAGGATACACATCTCCACCGCTAAAGCTAAGGAGAAACAAATCAAAAGCTAAATTGGGTTAAGAAGGCTTAGGGTTGATCATTCAACAATCTTTCACCATAAGTATCACACCAACAAGGCAGCCGTATCGTACATACACGGCCATAACGACGGAATAGATATGTACAATACGATCACATTCATGTTCGTGTTTAACCAGCGGTTAGGATGAAGAATGATATAGGGTAGGGAGCTTCTAACTTTCATCGAAAGTTGTAAACCAACAAGGCGGCTAAATCACGCATACATGGCCGTAATGACGGAATAAACATGCATGACCCAATCCAACCTTGTTCGAGTAAAACCCAAGGTTAGTTGCTAGGAATGGGAAGAAATGGGTGTTAAATAAAATTCTCAAAACAAATAGATTAAGCCAACAAATAAGGTACGCTTGCTAGTAACTTCTCCCCTAACCGTTCCATGACAAAGACTCGAACATATAGACAAACGCCTTGATCACAGAAATGACAAAGACAACCTAAGTTGGCGTTCTCATAACGGTCAACTTCCCTTACATCCCGCTCTTTACATACTTTTACATAAGTGGTGATATCGGCCACTTTTTACAAGACTTTACATCGTTGATTTTTGTATCGTATCAACGAATAATCGATCCTTCCAAGTGATTCCTTCGGTATAAACTTCTTTTGAACCGACTATTTTTCCTCCTTCTTATTTTTTCATTTTTTTGCAATACATAAAAAATCTTGGTTTTATTCCACCGTCTTCACTATCATAATTTGTCCGGATAATCTTTTCCTTGAAACACTTTTTTCTTCGGACATGGTTCATAATCGCAAAAGTAGCGAAACTTACGAGCTACATATTTTTCCCATTGCATTGTGCAATTTCCCGACCATTACAGAGATAGAAAAATTTCACTTTGACACAGGAAATACAAAACTTTACACAAAAGCAACTAGCAACATTGATTAAAATAGGCTTAATCTACACGGTAGGCTAAGGTGCAAAGGTGTAACGAAACATATAATATGGTGTAGAAAAAGAAAAGAATGGCTCAACAGGTTGTTCTAGGGGATTTTACTCTAAAAATGAGAGTAATCAAAGGTTACACGAGATTTAATTAACCAGGGTAGTTAGTTAATTTTACGACATGTAGGCTATTTGGTTTAATCCTAGAAATTTATCAGTTGAACGTGTTCCTCCATCTAAATTCATAGTACTAATCATTGCGGTCTCGAGTGATATACCATGCCAAGTTCTAAAGTCCACTACATCACCGGCACACTCATAATTTTGTGGAATTTTTAGGTAAACAATTGGAAATGGAATAGGCTTAATTCTCACAATATGTATCAAGCGTTATAGTGCGCTAGGTAATGTAACTAGTGATCTTTACAAAAGTCATGCTAAATTTTTTTAAATTTGGCCTATTTTTAAGCACTTTGCATGTTATTTTATAAAAAAGAAGACAAGTACGTTCTAATTCTCCATCCCCCCACTTAAATTATACAACGTCCTCGTTGTATAGGTAAAACAATTAAATAAACAATAAATAATAAGGGAAAATAGAATTAGAACGGAAAACTCCCTGATGTTTTGCTCGTGATAATTCTCCAAGATGAGTTCTTGAGCAAAAAGTGTGTTGACATAGGGCTTTAGCATGCCCGGATGAGTTCAACACATGTCCTTTTTAGAATATACCAAACATAGATTTTTAGCAAGGTCCTTGCAAAAAAAGATTAGAAAGACCAGTGCACTTTCTAACTCGCTATAATGGTACAAGAAAAACAATTAAACCCACAACGTACATGGAAATCAATACGCCGTATCCCAAACCCTCGGATATGCCAAATTGTTCAGTTAAAAACAATTAAATACTAGAAATTAAATATTTAGTTTTTTAAAACTAAAATAACGTCCAGACAACTCTCTACGGCTGTTTTCCATGAGGGTTCGATACACCAATAGAGTTCTGGGAAGACAGACTCGACAACATAACAATTAAAATGCTACAAAACCAATAAAATGACTGGTTGTCCTCCCGGCAAGCACTTTTGTTTCAGCTGGTCTTTATAGTTTGACCATTTCTATCTCTCTTTTTTCGTCAACCTTTTTGCGAATGACGTCGTGGTAAATACTTAATAACCCCATTAATAGTGTATTCGATGCCCAAGAGACGCAAATCGTAGTGTGCATAAGGCCTAAGAATTCTTCATTATCTCCAATCGTGTATTTGATCACTTCGAATTTGTCCTAATCTCATATTTCTTCGTTGGGCGGTTCATTAATATAAACTCAAATTAAAGGCGCGCCCTTTAGATCCATACCACTCGATTTGTCAGCATCGCTCCCCGTTATTCTCAATATAGTGTTTTTATCCTTTTTCATTAATATAGAAATAAGATCTGGGGAATGAGTCATTAGGAAGGGTTCGTTGAATCATGCTTCCTCCCATTTCTTCATCGCTCGAAACTTTATCCATTAATATCCTTCCTCATTTCAATTTCTATCTAGGTATATAATGTGCGCGTATTAGTTATCCCCTCGTCCCCACGTTTTTTATGATCCATGAACTTCGAGTTTCTCCAAGTATGAATTTGAGTGATTCACGACCTTCATCATCATCGTCGCACATCCTTATCGTAATAGCTCGCATAAAGATAGGGAAACAATATTACTTGAAAAATTACATACACTAACTCTTCCCAAGTGAAATAATTCATCTCCTCTTGTTACAACACCAATTTTATTGCGTAATCTTCGAAAGTGAGAGAGAAATGCTTTCATGCGGAGTTTATAAAAGGGTCCACACCGGCTATTTTGGCCAAATAAAGTATTTCGAAAACTTTGCCGATATGTCCGATCACATCATCTTCACACCTTCCGCTGAAAGTATTATTTTGTAGTTCAGTTAATAACTCCTTACTGAGTTTGAATTTCCAAGAGCTACGTCCCATTGGTATAGTAAGGATTTTGCGTTCTTGAGCTTAGTCGTAATGGGTTAGCTAATGTTTGTCAAGCGGTTTTCCTGAAATTAAGTACAAAATACACAGTAGATGTGCCCTTGGGGAAGGGAACACATAAAACAGGAAATCAAAAACAAAAAATTACTACTGTTACTGTATCAGATGACAGATACACCGTATTCAATTAGTCTGAATACGCCGTATAGGTCGTTGAAATGTCAATACGCCATATTAGGTTTATTAGAATAACGCGTAATGTTAGAAAAGCAGGATACGCCGTTTAGAATGTAAGAATCAATACGCTGTTCTGGGTTAGCAGGTTTGATACATTGTATCCAACTGTGAGGAACGGCGTAGTCAGTGATTCATCAGAGACCTAAACCCTATAGAAAAAATTTATTTTTAAAAACAGATTAAATGCGAGAAATTAAACATAACAATTTAAACACACAATACGAATAAATACAAACAGAATTTAAATAATTAGATTACACTAAACTAAACTAATTAATGGTTAGAAATACTAAATAATAAGGTTTAATTAATTCACTCCCCGGCAACGGCGCTACAAAAACCTGATGTGCTATCGTGTAGAGGGTCAATTATTTGATTATGCAAGTTTTAAATTATATATTTTAACCAGACAAACCGAAAAACAACACTTTAACGAGCAGTGTACCCGGTCAAGATGGAGTCCTCGTAAGTATGGTGTCGAAACTAAAAAGTGGAACATTAAATCCAATATTTTAATAGAAACTTGATACCCTTTGGAAGCGGGAGTTTTGATGTAATCATAGGAATGGATTGGTTGTCTGACCATAAGGCTAAGATAATCTGTTATGAGAAAGTAGTGAGGATACCACTACTAGATGGAAAGGTGCTTAGGGTATTAGGAGAAAAACCCGAAGAAAAGATGAGGGAATTAATGAGTGATAAGGCTAACGAGAAGAAACAAAAAGAGATCGTGGTATTAAGAGATTTTCTGGAGGTGTTTCTGGATGACCTATCTGGATTGCCGCCGGTCAGGGAAATCGAGTTTCGGTTTGAGTTAATCCCTGGAGCAACGCTGGTTTCAAAGTCTCCCTATTGTTTTGCACCTTCTGAATTGGAGGAGTTGTCAGGACAACTCAAGGAACTCCAAGACAAGGGTTTCATTTGACCAAGCTCATCGCCTTGGGGAGCACCGGTATTGTTCGTTAAGAAGAAAGACGGATCCTTTAGAATGTGTATTGACTATAGAGAACTGAATAAGTTGACCATTAAGAACTGTTATCCACTCCCTAAGATAGACGACTTGTTCAATCAACTTCAAGGATCGTAGTACTTCTCTAAGATAGACCTTAGGTCCGGTTACTAGCTGCTGAGAGTGCATGAGGATGATATTCCAAATACTGCATTTAGAACTCGTTATGGACATTTTGAGTTCATAGTAATTCCCTTTGGGTTGACTAATGCACCAACGGTATTTATGGATTTGATGAACCGAGTGTGTAGGCCATATCTAGACAAGTTTGTGATAATGTCCATTGATGATATCTTGATTTACTCTAAGACTCGAGAGGAGCATGAAGAGCATTTAGGACTAGTCTTAGAATTGCTTAAGAAAGAGAAACTGTATACTAAGTTTTCTAAGTGTGAATTCTGGTTGCGAGAAGTACAGTTTCTTGGGCATGTGATAAATGGCAATGGGATTCATGTAGACCCTAGTAAGATTGAAGCTGTTAAGAATTGGAAAGCCCTTAGAACTTCATCTGAGGTTCATTCTTTCTTAGGATTGGCTGGATATTACCGTAGGTTCATTGAGGACTTTTCTAAGATAGCTAAGCCGCTTACTGTCTTGACTCATAAAAGTAAAACCTTTGATTAGGGTGAGAAGCAGGAGAATGCATTTCAAACTTTGAAGGATAAGTTGTGTAATGCACCTGTTTTAGCTCTCCCTGATAGACCCGAGGATTTTATGGTGTATTGTGATGCATCTGGCCTAGGGTTGGGTTATGTGTTAATGCAGAGGGGTAAGGTAATAGCTTACGCATCTAGGCAGTTGAACATTTATGAGAAGAAATATACTACCTATGATTTGGAACTAGGAGCGGTTATGTTTGCACTTAAGATTTGGAGACATTATTTGTATGAGACAAAAAGTGTCATATATACAGATAATAAGAGTCTCCAGCATATCTTTAGTCAGAAAGAGTTGAATATGCGACAGCGTCGCTGGATAGAGTTGTTTAGTGATTATGACTGTGAAATCCGTTACCACCCTGGTAAGGCGAATGTAGTGGCTGATGTCCTAAGTAGGAAGAAAAGAGTAAAGCCTAAGAGAGTTAGAGCTATGAATATGACCCTTCAGTCTAGTATCAAGGATAGGATACGAGCGGCTCAGAAGGAGGCGTCTGATGAGTCTGTAGGATTGCAGAGAGGAATAGACGAGATGATTGAACTTAGGAATGATGGTGCGTTGTATTACCTGGATCGAATATGGACGAGGCCCATAAGTCGAAGTACTCTGTACATCCAGGAGCTAATAAGATGTATTATGACCTTAGAGATAGGTATTGGTGGTCGGGTATGAAGAAGGACATAACTGTGTATGTGAGTAAGTGTTTGACTTGTTTGAAGGTTAAGGCTGAGCATCAAAGGCCATCTGGCTTGCTACAGCAACCTGATATTCCCGAATGGAAATGGGAAGGGATAACAATAGATTTCGTGACTAAGTTGCCTAGTACTAGTAGAGGTCATGATACAATCTGGGTCGTTATGGACCGATTGACTAAGTCTGCTTATTTTCTACCTATGCGTGAGGATTATAAGATGGAGAGGTTGGCTAGGATATACTTGAATAAGATTGTTGCTAGGCATGGTGTGCCGATCTCGATCATATCTGATCATGATAGTCGGTTCACGTCGAGGTTTTGGCAATCAATGCAAGAGGCATTAGGAACCCGGTTAGACATGAGTACGGCTTACCACCCTCAGACTGATGGTCAGAGTGAGCATACTATTCAGACCTTGTAAGATATGCTTAGAATGTGTGTCCTGGACTTTGGGGGAAGTTGGGATGTTCATCTTACATTAGTTGAGTTTTCATATAACAATAGTTATCATTCTAGTGTGA
Source organism: Tanacetum coccineum (assembly GCA_026074375.1). Taxonomy (NCBI): domain Eukaryota; kingdom Viridiplantae; phylum Streptophyta; class Magnoliopsida; order Asterales; family Asteraceae; genus Tanacetum; species Tanacetum coccineum. The sequence continues at coordinate 3,859 of BQNB010203489.1, read as the reverse complement.
GGTGTGCGCCGTTTGAGGCTTTGTATGGTACGAAGTGATGTTCGCCAGTTATGTGGGCAGAAGTTGGAGAGGGTCATTTGATAGGACCTGAGTTAGTGCAAGAGACCACTGAGAAGGTCTCGCAAATTAAGGATAGACTTAAGGTTGCGCGAGATCGCCAGAAAAGTTATGCTGATAAGAGAAGGAAGCCTCTAGAGTTTAGTGTAGGTGACTACGTCTTGCTTAAAGTGTCACCTTGGAAAGGTGTGGTACGCTTTGGGAAGAAAGGGAAACTAGCACCTAGATTTGTTGGACCTTTTGAGATTATTGAGAAGGTAGGCACAGTGGCCTATCGGTTAGATTTGCCTCAGGAGCTAAATGGTGTTCATGACACGTTCCACGTGTCGAACATTAAGAAGTGTTTGGCCGATCTAACACTGCAAGTACCTTATGGAAGAACCTGTGAAAATCATGAAGCGAGAGTTTGAGAAGTTAAAACGGAGTAGAATTGCCATCGTTAAGGTTCGGTGGAATTCAAAACGTGGACCTGAATTTACGTGAGAACATGAAGATCAGATGAAGCTTAAGTATCCTCATCTGTTTATTGCTGATAAGCAGTTGAATTTCAGGGGCGAAATTCTTTTGGGGGGGTAGAATGTAACATCTTCCCTTTTCGTGTTTTGAATATTCTAATTTAGTCCTTTGACTATTTGATGATTGTCAGTTATTTAGAATATTGTGTCGTGTAGACGGTGGTAAATTTATGAGATATGAAGCATTTTATGGTTTATTATGTATAATAAGCCTTATTAGAGGATACTATTATGCTATGTAAGTTTCAGGTGGTTGACCCATGAATTTTTGAGAAATGCCAAAAAACGAGTCTCGACACGTCTGTTAATGTCCAAACGAGTTTTTGAGAGGTCTTAGATGGAAATATTTCAAGTAAATACTCTAAGTTTTTGGAAAAATATTTTTAAAGTGAATAAGAATGCTAAATAACTTTGGAGAATATTTTACGGTCAAGTTTTATGAGCTTTTAAGTGATTTTGACACAAAAATGATAACACTCGAGCCCCTAGGATCCCCTAGCCAGCTATAGGACAAGGTGGGAGACAAGATGGCTTATTTTTATCACCAAGGGTCCCAACCTTGGTACATATGAATTGTCTTGGCCTAGAACACACATTGTACATGCATTTTGAATCAAAAAAACACGCACCTCTCTCTTTCTCTCTTGTTTTCATCTGAACACCTAGAACATACACACACTATTATTTTTCAAACTTTGATAAAAAACATGAAGATTGGTGATACTTTGGGTTGATTCTAGTGTTTAGGTATTCATTTAAAACAAAGTTTAGGTTGTCCGGTTCGCGTCGAAATTTATTTTGAAGAACATTTTTGTAAGTCTTTCAAATTTATTTTTAACTTGTACTTTTAGGTTGCTAGTGATGCATAAATGTTAGTTGTATGGCCCGATCATTAAAAATCAAAAGCGAAAAGTTTTAAAATGATTATATAGGGTGTGTATGGTTCAAAAATAAAAGGAAAGGAAAAAGTGGTTTTGTTAGTTTTGATATTGTGGTCGTGATGGTTGAAAAATATACATTTGATATGTAGCTTATTTTGTATATAGCTTATTGTGGCTTATTTTTGTATTCGAATAAGCTTATTTTGGGCTTATAAGCCCACGACATCATTAGGAAATACAAGAAGGGTATTTTTGGTTATTTTCCTAGTATGTCATATTTTGCGAACTAATATTATAGCTTATGGTGATAACCAAATGCGATACGTAGCTTATTAGCTTATTTTTAAGCTTAGTATACATATTTTTGAGCATATGGGCTCACGGCTCAATAAGCAATCCATAAGACGTGGCTTATTGATGGCTTATTGTAGTCCAGATTACTTTATTTCTTATTGATATGAGCTTATATATGCTATTAGACCTTGGTTTTGGGCTTAGAACATATGTTGGATACATAAAAAGTATAATGGATCTTTATTGGGCCTTAAAGCCCAATAAAATATAATGGATCTTTATTGGATCTTTATTGGGCATTAACTAGTTATTTTGGGAGTTTTGACGAGCTTTTGGAAAGTAAAAAGCACTTGTGAAATTATATAGAAGGTTGTTTTGAGAAAGTATTTTGGTAAACGTTGTGAAATGTGATTGACGGAATTTGGTTCGAAAGTGTCGAAATGTTAAAATTTGATGAAAAATAAGGTTTGATAAACTTAGAAAATGTCATATAAACGTACGGGTCATGCCAAAATTTTGTAAAAAGTCTATACTTATAATTTTTACTTAAAACGTAAATTTTATTCTAATAATAAAATATTATTATTTTAATAAGTCGACTAAAAGACGAAAAATAAATTTTTTCTCGAAACTTTTCCAAAGTGTTTAGTAAACATAAACGTTCTATTTCGTATAGTATAAACGATATATTTATGGTAACTAAGTGTACCAAATGGACTTATCGAAGTATATTTATAATTATGTATTATAAATATTTACTTATATTACTTATCTATTTTTTTAAATAGTATAAGTATAAGTATATTGTACTAAGATATGGATGAATATGGTATTTTGGAGTCATGTCATCAACCATCACACCACTAAAACGTTTAAGATAACCGTACAACGAGCGTCTAACCTCTATGCATCATATTTGAAAACTGTTTTGGAAATAAATAATTTAAAATGGGACATTAACTGGACTAGGTCGTGTGCGGACGTCGTTGCATTTGCTTATGTGATATTGAGATTTCTGTAGAGACAGTTTGCTTGAGGTGAGTTATCGTAGCCCCACTTTTTACTGTTTTTCTGTTGGGGGAAAATGATACTCAAATGTGTTTTAAACTGTTTTCCGAACTGTGCAAAACGTAGTTTTGTTTTTGGGATAATATATGTGCTTATGACTACTATGTGAATATGTGTAATGTGATCTTACTTGCATGTACTATTTTTGGCATGGCAAGTGTTGTGTTCTTCACCCTAATTTGCTCCAGCTGGTAGGCTTTAGGTGTGATATGTCATCGGGGTTGCGACCCTCAAAGCGCGGTACACGCTGGTAATGAAACTACAAGGATGTTATGTCTTGGTACATGATTAGCGGGGATGTTAAGTCATGGGTTTGGTTTTCATATATTCACTGTCATATTGCACAATTGTCCAACTGTATGACATATTGGCACAACGACTGGGTTTTGAGTCAAAACCTATGAGCTCACCAACATTATTGTTGATGTTTTCGAGTATCATTTTCAGGTGATGTTAATGATCGTTAGAATAATGTAGCAGACTTTAGAGAATCATGTAGGAATCTTGTTTGAAAAGTCTTGCAATTTATGTACGCTTTGGATTTGTTTTCTTGAGGATCGAGATAAGATTTTATGGACCCCTGCATGGGCTTAAGTTTGTAACAATTGGCGACTATGTGTTGTGTTCTTGATTTGGGACATCACTCAAGGTTATGTTGAGATTGATGGTCATCATGACACTATTTATTTATGTATTTTAGATTTCTCTATTTTGTATCTTGTGTTGTGATTGATCATTACGTCGCATTCCCATGTTTCCGCCACTGACGGGGTGTGACACTTTTGCTTACAGGAGAATGCCGTTTGGGTTATGCAATGCACCTATAACTTTTCAAAGATGTATGACGGCAATTTTCCATGACATGGTGGAAGACTTTATGGAAGTATTCATGGATGATTTCTCGGTGTTCGGTAACTCTTTTAATTGTTATATTGCTAATTTGGATAAAATGCATGCTAGATGTGAAGAAACCAACCTTGTGCTAAATTGGGAAAAATGTCATTTTATGGTAAAAGAAGGTATTGTTTTGGGACACAAAATTTC
>BQNB010203488.1:0-10758 GCA_026074375.1 Tanacetum coccineum | reverse complement strand
GGAAAGTGAAAACTCCCAACTTTGACAAAAACATCTTCGGCGACTCCTTTAGGACGAGTAATGGATCGATCCGCTAATTTTAAAGTCATTTGAGTTGGTGTAAGTTTGGGTAAGGATAACTTTTTCCAAATGGAAAGGGGCATAAGATTTATGCTTGCACCAAGATCGGCCAAGGCGTGACATACATCCATTCCCGGAAAATTGCATGGAATAAGAAACTTGCCGGGATCTCCAAGCTTTTCGGGAAGCTTTTTGAGGAGCATCGCCAAGCAATTCTCGTTCAACGGTATCTTAGCTAATTCAAGCAACTTTTCCTTATTCATGAGCAAATTCTTAATCGTAGGAGCAAATCTTGGCATAAAAAACAAAGCATCCGCGAAACTTATGTCAAAACGCAAATCTTGAAACATTTGAAAAATCTTATCTTTTTTATACGAAGCTTTTTCACGAAATTTTTCTTGGTTAAGTCGAGAAGGATATGGAATATTTGGCTTAGGTAAACTCTTTAGAACATCGGATTCCGGAATAGAAATGGGGGTAACCGGAGGTGGGATTTGAGCGGTACTTCCTTGGAAATTAGATTGCTCCTTATCCGTTGTCTCCTCGGTTTCTCGTTCCACTACCTTTTTAGGAGAAGGATTAGTAGGAATCGAGGGTCCCTCATAAGCAACACCACTTCGAGTAGTGATCGCTTTCATCTCACCCTTCGGGTTTGGAATGGTATTACTCGGAAGAGTACCCGAAGTTGAGGCATGGTTTTGAAACAATCCACCGATCATGTTTTGCAAATAATTTTGAAAGGTAGTTTATTGATTCATTATGACGACTTGTTAAGATTTTATTGTGTTTTGAATTTCATTCTTAAGGTCTCCTTTTAACGAGTTGATTTGATTTTGCATGTTTCTCAACATTTGATCGTTATTTCTCTTGTAACTCAAAAAATCATTTGAAATCTCTTATTGAACTTGATTATTAGGCACTTGAAAAGGTTGGTTTTGAAATCCTTGATTTAAAAATTCGGAGCATGATTATTTTTATTTTGAAAACCTTGATTACCATGAAAATTATTTCCCCGATTAAAATTATTTCCTTGAACTTGATTTTGATTAAACCTATTTTGACCATTGTTTTGCACCGGAGCAAAACCGGGTGGTGCCATTTGATTACTAACACGGTTCGGAGGGTTAACTTGATTGTAAGTACCCGTAGTCGCACAAACACTAGCTTGATTGTTATCGGTAGTCGGACAATTATACCAAGAATGGGCACCACCACAAGTAACGCAAGTTTCCTCAACCGCTTTAACCGGAGCGGGAGTGACAACTTTCTTAGAAACAATCTCGACTAAGGTCGAAAGTTGATCCGCAAGCTTATCAATTCTCTCATCCGTCTTACTATCACTTTCCCTAGAAGTCGTATTCATCCTAGAAGCATTTGGTTTGTTTCGTGAATAACGCACTTTTGATTTGTTCTCAATTATATTCAAAGCCTCTCTAGTCGTTTTACTCAAAAGATTTCCACCCGCCGCGGCATTTAAGGAGTCTTGATCGTTTTTGTTTAAACCGTTATAAAAGGTATCAACTTGAGTTAACTCCGTAAATCGTTTCCACGCTTCACTAAAAGACTCATCGAATTTTTGGGTAAAACGAGAGATTTTATTCTTTAAGTGAGTGGTCTTTGAAGGAGGGAAAATTGATTCACGAATTTTGGTTTCGAAGTGAGGGGAAAAAATTATCACAAATTTGGTAAACGAAGAATCCTCTCAATCAAGATCGGAATTCGGAGTTCTATCTCCGACCAAGTTTTAGCGGCCCCTCGAGAGAATATGGGCAACATCATAAGCTTTAATACACGTTAGGCACATTCCTAAATCGTAAAGTCGAGGTAATCCTTTTGAAACTATTAATATGAGCATGAGGATTCTCACTCTCACGACCGTAAAATGGATTTGCTTGAACCAATTGAAGCAAATTCGTCTTAATCTCAAAATGATCCGCATTAATTTCCGGTAAAACAATAGCTTCTAGCTCTTCCATTGTACGTTCCGCCATTGGTGCAACGATAGTACGAAGCTCGGGTTCGACTATGTTTGGAGCACGTCCTTCATTTCGACGTCTCGAAATGGTGATGTTTGAATTATTTGGAAAATAAGAATTTCTAGTGCGCATGCACTATACAAACAAAAGAAATGATAATAGACATGAGAAAAGGAAATATTTTTGTTTAAACTCCAGAATAATCAACAACTTAGGTAACTCTCTAATAAAGATCAATTTTACAAAAGAGGTGCGCCTTTTTCGTAAGTGACACAAACGGTAAAAAAAATTTCTTTGGTTTGGGAACTTATTGATGGATAATACCTCAATTGAAGTTATTATTTGTTGGTGTTTTTTTACCAACTTTGTAACTTTTTATATTCACAAATTAACGAGAAAGATCAAAAAATCCGAAAGAGCAAATATTTTTGTATTTTTGTGTTTAATCTTCTACTTATACTAAAAAGAAAAGAATTTTTTTTTTTACTTTTTATATTTTATATTTTATATTTATTTTGGATTTTCTTAAAAGTGTAACTTTCGAAGACGAAAGGTTCTCCAAATCACGATCAACAAACTACAAACGAAAGAATCTTAATCACAAATTCCCGGCAATGGCGCCAAAAACTTGGTTGCGTAAAGTTTTATACACGTAAAATTATATAAGTATAAAAAATTACCAAACTACCCTTGAGGACAAAGGAAGAAAGGAAAATTCTCACAATTATATAGTAATAATACGTATATTTACCGGTAAATGATTACCATGTTCGTTATTCCTCGAAGATTTAGAAATTGAGACCACGTTGTTGTATGGACAATGATTTGAAATGTGGTTTCAAAATGATTCCGTTTTCTAAAATCCTAAAAGTGAGCAAATTAAAGGATAATTAAACATAACTTTAATAATGGGAAATTAAACTTTTAACTAAAACGCAAAACGAGAACTCTAAATGGTGATTAGAAACCCTAAATTTCCAAAATTAAACCTAAAATGAATTTTTCTCTTTTAATAGACTCTAATTGACTAAAAAGTAAGTTTAAAGAAAACTAGAACAAAAACGGAGTTGAATTGAGCTTAAAAACACGAAAAACGTGAACGGAAACGAATCCCGTTCTTTAAAAATTGAAATTTTGCAATTTTAACCCTACGGAAGCAAAACTAATTTTCCTAGAAACTATATGATAAAAGAAAATTTTCTAAAAAAGAATTCAATATTTTTATTATTTTTCTATTTTTTATGAATTTTTAAAGTTTTTAATAAAAATAAATGTTTAAAAATACTAAACTAATTATAAAAATTCTGAAAAAATTATAGAAAGTAGCTTGAACTAAGAGGAATCTAGGAAAAATAAGCTCGGGAACACAGCTTATCGAATAAGCTGCGAAATAAGCTAAAACAGCTTATTATACTAATATGCCTAAAATGTATATAAAAGATAAATAATGCAAAGGTATAACAGATGAGCTATTGTAGCATGATGGTTGTGTGAGTGGAGGATAAAACGCTTGGTGAAGTTGGTAGAGGTCCCGGGTTCGAGCCTTGCTTACCTGGGGCTTCCCACTTTCCCAAGTGTTTTAATTTTTTCCATTTTTTATAACTTTTTAAAACTCTTAAAAATAAGCAACTTTTGTAAAACAACCTTCTTTATAAACCTAAAATAAGCCCTCAAATAAGCAGTTGAAGACAGAATAAGCAAATCCTAATAAACCTATAAAATGCAAACTGTTTGGGCTTTTTAAGAACAAATAAGCTAAGGGAAAAGTTAAATAAGCTAAAACAGAAGAAAAGCTATATCTAATAAGCACAAGAGATCAAAAATAAGCAATGACAATAAGCTAAAAAGACAGAAAAGCTAAAAAGCTTAAAAACACTTAAAATTTTACACTAGAAAGCAAATTAGCTCAAATAAGCAAATGACAAAATCAAATAAGCTAAAATGGACTTATACTAACCTAAAAAGCTAAACTAAACCTAAATAAGCCATAACAATAAGCAGATAAGCTAAAATAAAGAAATAAGCACTATTGGTGTAAACAATAACCAAACAGCCCCTTAAGGCTTTTTGAGCTTATTTTTAAATAATCTAAATGATCCTTATGTACTTTGGCTTATACCACTAAAAAATCACCTAAAAAACTACTTTAAAACAATTTTTAAAAACCATTTTGAAATTCAGGAGCTTATTAAAAAGACTTGTTGAAAACCAACTTAATATTTTAAGAACACTTAGTTACTTTTAGTTTTGAAAATGAACAATGCTGAATTTAAAAACTAAAAACAAATAACTAAATAAGCTACTTTTTGAAAAATAAGTTAAGACAGATTGACACTACAAGACGCCTAAGACTACTTTAAAACCAAAAATCCAATCCAATTAAGCACTTATACCCTCTGAATTATTGAATTGAAAACAACTACTTGTCTTTTTAAAACTGCTGATGCAGTTTGCAACCAACTTGACCAAGATGCAATTCAAACAAGTGCAGGCTATTAAACTAAACTTACTACACTCTAAATCAATAAACTAAATGCAAATAGGTTATGTCCATGACTAGAATAAAAAAGAGCTTATATTGCAAATGAAACTAACAGATTTGAACTTAAATGAAACTTATCTTGTGAAAACTATTAACATAACTAAGCTTCTACATCCCAATCTAACAACTATTTGAGAAATTAAAACTGATTTCAAAAGACCAAATGGCCACTAACAGTACTAACTTGTAGTTAGTACTGCTATGCCAAACACCCCCTTATTTTTATCAAAATTCATTTGAGCTTATGAAATAGAGATCTAGTGAACAAGTCTTAATTACCAGATAACAAACAACTATTAACAAACCTTATGAGCTTATACAAACAATCAAATAAGCCAGAATCATTAAGCTACTAGTTATGCTAATATTTTTGGATTTTTATTGATTTATGAGACAATATGAAGAAAACTATGATCTAGACTATTAAAGCTAAAAACAGATAATCAAACTTAACTAATAAGACATAATAAGCAATTAAAAGCGTAAATAAGCAATTAAATAAGCAGATTCAAACTATGAAATTAAAGACAGAAAAGATAAATGAGAACTTACAAATGCCTTAGCTAAACAAAGGCTTAATTTGCTCAAAGAGCTGTCAATAAGCTTTAGCTTATCACAAGGATAAGCTAGTAAAGTCCTATGAACTCTTCCATTGCTAGTTCATCATCCAAGCAACCAAAATCCTTATTAAGCATAGGTATTAACTGATTTTAAATATTTAAGTATATTAAATGACTAATTTGAGCTCAATCTGAGCTTAGAGACTCAGAGGCTTATGGAGAGCGTATAAGAGTAGCTTGTGAAACAGTTGAAAAAAAGCATTTGAGATATACAAAAGCTTATAGGTAAAAACAGATTGTGAACAAGTAAACTATGATTTTATTGATTTAAAACTGAATACAAAACTTAGAAAATGAAAATTATGAGAGCAAGTTTCATGAAAATGAAAATTTTACTTAAACTACTAACAACTAAAAACGAGAAAAAGGAGATGATGTGTGTGAGGCTTGCTCTCTATTTATAGCCTTCAATTGAAGCTTCTAGGTTTTCTTATCCCGCTCCTCATCCATTTGATCACGACCCTTCATTAATTTCCAATCATTGGATTCCCATTCATCACCGTTGGATTAAATGATGAGCACATGGATTGCCAACATGGCATTCCGTGTGTCAAACCTTTTGTGCTTCTTTTGGCTAGGATTTAGTGTAAAAATCCTTGTCCTTGTGTGTTTCTTTCATATATCCGTGTGTCTTTTCTTGTAGGCTTCGACCAATGAGAGCCTCTCATGACGTCTAACTCTGCCAGCTTGTACCTTGGTACTCAAATCATAGAGCCACATCATCAATTGTCATTTACCCTTTGATTTAAGTGGGGTTAATCGTCGAGAACGATGATGAATAGTAAATTTCCTTTGGAGCCTTTTTTAACTGAATAGGAGGGGTGTTTGACTCGGGGAATTAGGTCGTTGACCTGGGCTCGGGCTTTATAACAAAATGATTAGGCCATGTGTTCTAGTTCGGGTTATTATAGAAAGATCACGACCGTTATCTTTTTATATTTAAGAGATAACGGTGTTAGGGCTTTAGGGGTTTTTTATGTAAAATGGTTTTACTTAAGGGACTGTTTTGGTAGTTTTTGGGGTTTTGTCTTCTTGTGGCTGACCAGTGTTGACCAAGGATTGACTATGTTGACCATTGATAAATACTTCTGGCTCTTTTGCACTCTTTTCGTTCTCGTGTCCGTGTTTATCTGGCTTTGACCATTTTCTTGTGATTTTTGTATTATCCGTACCAACACATTCACAAATAACAAAATACACAAATACAAGCATATTTTTGCACATTTTGATCATTTAAGGGCCATTTTGGATACAATAAAGATATGTGATTTCTCACATATAAAAAATCTTGTTGCATGGAGATTTCTAGTGTGAGGGATGATGAGGGTTTATTGTACGGTTGATTTAGTATAGAATGAAGATGATTTGATGGTGATTTGAATATGGGATGGTGATGTTCTTGATATTATGGCTCGAACAGAAAAGAATGAAGCAGGCATGGAGAGTTTTTGACTGTTGTAGGGTGCGTAGTATTTTAACCAGTGCATTTGTTTTATAAAAGGAAAGGATTGTGTAATTCGTATGACTATAGCATCTCGAAATAGCCCAAATAAAGTATTAGCGTGAATGGAATCTATATATTTAATATTAGAATCATATATTGTCATATTTATATATATATATATAATAGTCACTTCTCACTGGATCCCTACTCTCTCTATATATATATATATAACGTTGTATGTGTGGGTGAATATGTTTTGGTTTTACAAAAAAAAATAAGGGAGTGGATTTGATTTGGTATATACATTAGAATTTAGGAAGAGATCTTTTTATAAGAGTTTTAGTACTAGTATAATTCCCAAAATAAAAAAAATTATATAAGGTGTGTTTGAGTAGGCTAATAACCGGCCCCCTATGTAAGGGTGGGCTTGCTTGAGCTTTTGTTTGCTAATTTGTTGTATTACTTTGTTTCTGAGCCTAATAACCTATTTAACTTGCTATTTCATTAAAAATCACGATTTCTTTGACGCGATTTTGGCTAAACCCTAATAAAGGATAAAAAATAATAAAAATAAAATAAATTAAGCTCTCATGGCTAAATAGGGCTTTTGTTGATTTCTCGATCATTAAAACTAATAAATTTAAAATGTACGATTCACGAGAGTTTTAAAACTGACGATTTTAATAAAAATTGACTGAAATAATAAAATGAATTGTTTAAAATTTTAGATAATAATTATAAGTTCAGAATAAGTAGTGACCTTAAATACTGGGTTTTACATTTGTCCCCGAACGTTTAATCAATTGATATCTAAAATATCAAGGGATTAACATTTTGGATAAGGGGAGAAAATGTGATTAAACTGAATCTTAATTGTATTGATATGTGATCGTATAAAATGGACTCAATGCACTCCAACACTTAGTATGTACTACGAATACGGTAAGGGGAGCTTTTTAGTGATGATGAAAAACTCTCAAAGTGTAAATCTTTTGATATTTATTTCAAACACTTTGATTGAATTTTTTTCAATGATTTTAGTTTTGATTGTGATGGAATACCCTAAAGACCGACCATGTACTTAAATTTATGGAGTTATAAGGTGGTTAGGCATAGGTATTCAAATCCTATGATCTAACCAGAACTGGAGGGATCTACCCAGGGATATCCACTAGTTTGTGTAGAAGTCCTTAGGTATGATACAAAAGGAGAAAAAGTGAGAATCGGGAATAATACCGACTGAGATGGAGCTAACACTGAAACAAACCCAACAAGGTGTTAGTTATGAAGTATCGGTAAGCATTGAAGGGGTTGAAGAATAAAAAAGAAATGTAAGGATAAAGGGTGAAAAGAAAGAAGCCCTCCATACACTTAGGCAGAAACCGGGTCAATACATAAACTGTCGGAAACACTAAGGTGTTGTCTGACATTGAAGACAGTCATGGACCCAGTGACGCTAAGCACAACCCTCCCTAACCACTCAAGGTCTCTCAACAGACTCTTGTTTTATTTCTCACGGAGATTACACGCATTTCTATCGACTTTCTCACTCCGGGTTAGTTGATATTGAAAAGGTGGCAGTCCGCTCCAGCCTCCGATCACTAAAATCAAAGTGCACTATTGAGTCTAGAGCCAAAAGAGATCATCCATAAATCTCATTAGGACACTTGTCAAAATTATGCTTGCTATCTCACACAATGTGAATAACAAGAAATATACTAAGAGTCCTACGCATTATCCTTGTGATTTTGCCAGAACATCCGAGTGATATAATTCACAGTGAAGATGGAAATCCTGCTTGAGTCAACATCAAACAAGCTCATGGTAGGTGACTTGTGCGATTCTATATGAATCAAACTTGTGACAACTGGAAAGAAACGATGGTGCGATTCTACAAGAATCAAACTTGTTCCAGGTTATGAATTAACGGTTGATGATGAATTTTTGAAATGATTAACACTCTCGATGTGTCACAAAACCACTTTAGCAAGTGACACGTCGATTGATTTTCAAATCAATTTTTCTATTTCAATCGGTGAGACAGTAACTCACTGGTTCACTCTTATCGTGTTGTCTGCTTTGAGACGTTCCGATAATGAGAACATGCTGAGTACGATGAATCTAATACATATGTGTTAGAAAGATTCAATACTGCAAGCTGGAAATCCTGTCAAGGAGATTCTTCTTAAATTGAATCTACCTGATCACAGGTCGATCCTCACGGATTCGAAGGTTACTCCAACCAAACACGGGCGAATGACAAAGCCATATTCGTCCCCCTGCTTTATTGCTAACTGTTTTAATGCAGGATACTTAAAGATGGAGGTGAAGGTACCTGATTCCAGCTGACTCACAAGATTCATAACCACATGCTCATACCCGACCGACAACCATAAAGACATCATGAAAGCTCAAGTACATGTTTCAAGACTTTTGCTACTCTGATACCGTACGTCTTTCTTGAAGTGACGAAGTATTAAAGACAAAGAATTTCAAAGAAGTTTTTGTCACTCTGATACCGAACGTCTTTCTCGAAGTGACGAAGTGTTAAAGTTAAAGAATTTCAAGAAAGATGCAACATTAAAGCTTTTCAAGTCAACAAATCAAGAAAGGTATGAGCATGTCGGTCCAGAAGTCACAAGTTCACAAGATGGCAAAACATACTAGATGGCGAAATGAGATTATGCTTGGTTGATGATCTCAAGGTGTTCAAGATCACTTTCTCATATACAAGTTAAAGTCAAAGGAATGTGCTCCTGCCTAAAAGTCAATATAACTACAGCATATTCACAAGAAAAAATAAAGATTTGAAGTTTACGAGCTGAAGACTGAAGATGAAGCATAGTATGCAAGGATTAAAGTTTTGTAAATTGGAGTGACCTCCCTTAGGGGGAGATTGTTAGAAACAAGAAAAGTCTCGGTCACTTCCAATACTAAATAGTCTAAGCCTGTAAGTTAGTTAAGATAATGCTAAGTAAGCTAATATGGCCCAAGGCCCATGAAAAGCCTTACCAAGGCCCATGGCCGGCCCTCTATGAAGTATAAATACCCTCTCCATGTGTGGAGAGGGTGTTGGTTGGTTTGTATTTCTCATTTTACACTAATGCATTTCTCTTTATATACTTTCTCTCTCTAGAAAATACATCCTTCCTTTCACTTTCTCTCACTAGTTCTTGCTACTCACATATCAATGATTACTTGTATTCTTCAAGAGGAGCTTCTGCAGTTCAAGTTACATCAGGTTTGGACCTTGGTGGATTTACCTAATGGAAAAAGGGCCGTTGGTACTAAATGGGTGTACATAAACAAGAAAGATGAAAGAGGCATTGTGATTAAGAAGAAAGCAAGATTGGTTGCACAAGGATACACACAAGAGGAAGGAATTGATTATGATGAGGTTTTTGCTCCTGTTTCTAGAATTGAAGCAATTAGGCTATAGCTTATGCATCATTTAAAGACTTTGTGGTGTATCAGATGGATGTCAAGAGTGCTTTTCTGTATGAAAAGATCGAAGAGGAAGTCTATGTTTGTCAACCACTAGGATTTGAAGATCCAGACTTCCCTGACAGCGTTTACAAGGTAGAAAAAGCTCTCTATGGTTTACATCAAGCTCCCAGAGCTTGGTATGAAACCTTGTCAACTTATTTTTTAGACAATGGGTTTCAGATAGGAAAGATAGACAAGACTTTATTTATCAAAAGGGACAAAGGTGATATTCTTTTAGTTCAAGTGTATGTAGATGATACCATTTTTGGCTCTACAAAGAAGTCATTATGCACTGATTTTGAGAAAATAATGCATAAGAAATTTCAAATGAGTTTTATGGGTGAACTCACATTCTTCCTAGGACTACAAGTGAAGCAGAAGGAAGATGGGACTTTTATAAGCCAAGACAAGTATGTGACTGAGATTTTGAAGAAATTTGGCTTAGTGATGTCAAGACAACAAGCACACCCATGGAAACCCATAAGCCTTTCCTTAAAGATACAGATGGTGAAGATGTAGATGAACACTTGTATAGATCCATGATTGGATCATTGATGTATCTAACTTCTTCAAGGCCTGATATTATGTTTGCAGTATGTGCTTGTGCAAGATTCCAAGTCAATCCTAAAA
>BQNB010203486.1:0-10758 GCA_026074375.1 Tanacetum coccineum | reverse complement strand
AATTCTCGTCATCTTATTTCTTGTAATAAAGAGAAGTCTACACATGTCTGCCATGCTTGCCAACTTGGTAAACATGTGAAGCTTCCGTTTCATAGTTTAAATTCTCTTGTTAAACAATGTTTTGATATTATTCATTCCGATTTGTGGACCTCTCCTATTGTTAGTTCAAGTGGTTTCAAATATAATGTGCTTTTTCTCGTTCATGTCCCTCATTATGTATGAATATATCCTCTCAAGCATAAATCTAACATGTTTGGTAAATTTGTACATTTTTGCAATTACCTTAAAAATCAGTTTCATTGTGAAATAAAAAGTTTCCAATGCAACCATGGTGGTGAGTTCAACAATAACCAATTACACACTCTCTTCAACAATAACGGCATATGTAACATTTCTCAATTTCAGGTCATTTTACGACTCCTATTAAATTGTCACTATTTATTATGATCTGATACGCGTTTACTTTTAATTTTGCTTTAGAGCTAAATCGCGTAGACTAGAAATAACCATTTAATGTAAATGGCCATCAAATAAATTAAGGTCCACATCCACCAAGTAATAAATAATTATTAAGAAGATAATTATTAACTTTGCGTGTTTTATTTTTATTGGTCACGTAAAAGGGTTACGTTTCGCAATAAAATACATTTGGACATACCCCGGAAATACCTAGACTTACCTAGACTCAAACCAATACCCACTTTGAAACCTTAAACACAAAAATTAAATCAATTTTGTATATGTGACCCACTAAGGGCCGGTTACACACACAAACACACCTAGAAAATCTCCTAATGATCCTCACAAGTACTTGTACATCTCCTAGTTAATTAATATGTGTCCTTAATGTCTCCACTAACCCATTACACATTGGATAATAACCAATGAACCCTCCCTTGCCCCTTTAGGTCACGGCAACATGCATGTATTAGTACAAATCCTTAAGATTTCTAGTATCTAACCAAATCTTGTACAAATATACTCTAATTAAGACATGTACTTGAGTGGTTTAACAAAACAAGGTGTAGTTAACTAGAAACTTCAAAAACCACCTCCTAAGGCACGATTTTGGTTCGGTTTGGGTTGTTTGTGAAACTAGGAGAGTTAACTAGCTCTTTGGCTATAAATATACACTCACACTTAACACTTAACACTCTTACAACTCACACTCACTCAAACCATAATCATATATACTCTCTTCCCTTAGTTCGAGTTTCAAACCGCAAACAAACACCTCCCTTGATCTCATTCGAACCCACAAACATTCCTAGTTGTCATACAAGTTTATAAAGGAGTTTACACGAGCTAGGGTTGGGCATTTACAAAGTATTGAAGCTTGGGATTTGGTTATTGATCGCGTTTTACACACGTGGATTGCCACATTACTCGCATACCCTTAAACAAGGCGCTAGGACCTTTGTAAGTCACATTCAAACTCATGACAATCGTATTATGCGTATTCTTTTCGTAATGACTAGCTTATGGGTCAAATGTATGTATGTATAGCACACTAGCTTGAGAACACGCATGATAAATGAATTAAGGACGCATGATGCGTATTATGAATACACTTAACAACTGGTGTGGTGGTAAAACTATAAAGGAAACGAGTAACGTGTTTAGTAACAAATAAGGTTTTGAAAACCATCCGTTATGAGAAAAACCATACGTAAACTCTTAAGGAAAAACACGACACAATGGCTTTGGAAGGTATACACGACTTAAACAAATGTTTGCATGGGTAACACGACTAGTGTATAGGGGCTAACAAACGAAATATAATTGCTAAGACTATTTTCGAATCCTATATATGGTTAGAGAAACCAATGGACCTCTCACGATCCAACATGCCACGTTCGGGCCCAACCGGCCCAACGACCTATTAGTGAAGGCTCTCAACTTATAATTAAGCTCCCATGAGCTTATCGAGGGCTTATATGAAACATGAACCCGTAGGAAAGAATCAAATGTTTAAGAAAACTTACGGGCCACAAGCGGGCCCAATAAGGCCGAACAAGCCCAACAGGCCCAACAGTAGGACCCACGAAGTGGTAATAAGCTCTACGAGCTTATTAAGGTGACCTACGAGCTTATTGAAACTTATATAGGCCCTTATACCCTTTAAAAACCAAACGAACCTTAATGGACCTTGGTACTAATTTTCAGTAAATGGTTGTTGGGCCAACGAGCCCAATAAGCTCAAAATAAGCTCATCCGAGCTTATCAATAAGCCAAACAGCTTAAGCAAACTTAAATAAGCTTAACGAATGCATTTGTACTACCCGGACTAACTATAACATTACCAGTAGTAACCATTATGGTACTACCAGTACTAATGACAATATTATTCTACCAGGAGTAACTAATATGCTACCAGTAGTAATGACTATATCTACCAGTAGTAACTATAAAGACCTAAATTTCATTTTTGTAAACTTAAAAGGACTAATTATGTAATTATCAAAACTAAGGGTTTTATAGTGTAAATGTTTAGTTTTATAAACTAGGACTTTAAAGTTGTAATATCTAGAAGCTTAAGGGTATAGTTGATGATCAAAAGTGAATTTAATAAAACGCTTAATGAAGCAGTGATTATAATATATTCGGGACATTTAAAGAGTTTAAGTTAGACTTAATAAAACAAGTATATTTATTAAGAATGTATATCCGTTTTCCCAGAGCTTCAAAACAATTTTCAATTCTATAACTCGGTACATACCCACAAGTGTAATAAGTATATATAAAACTAGCAATTTTATTGTAGTTTATACATTAAAGTACTTTAGCCTAACTTGTAGATAGTCTGGGCCATATTTACTTAAGGTATTTGACGGTTTTGCGTTAATTCATACTTGGCTATCTATTATCAATTTCTAGAGGACTATTCACTCGGTGGAGGTTCATAGCCCCATATTTTTTACAATTTATTTAATAATTATACATCCTTAGGTTGAGAACATTGCTGTGTTTTACAAAGTTGAAGCAAGTGTATATTTTTTATACCATGGTTTACGTGTTGGCCTGAGTTACTTATTACCCATATGTCCATGATCATGAACTGTTAATTGCATGGATGTGATTAGGTATTGACTTGTATGGGTGTAATATTTAGGGGATTAGATCTATTTTAAGGATTGACAATCCTGTTTGGGTGAACGTAGCTATCACACGGGGATCGGAACGCACCCATTTACCTTGTCGAAATTTAGGGATGTTGCAGGGTCTTAGTCACATCATTTCACGGACACTCTCTTGGCAAATAATATTTGCATTCACAATGTTGAGCTTCAGGTTCATGAGCGTAGGGAAAACGTAATTACCTTTTATGAGGTTTGCATTTTGTTGGCTTAATAATACACTTGGTAATTCTTGCGGTCTACTATTGATTTAATAAAAAACCTATGAATTCAACAACTTTATGTTGACGTTTTTTAAGCATGTTTTTAGGTCAATAGGCACTTGGTGCGATGCAATACTTGGATGTCAAATAATTAAAGAGTCAACAATATAAGATTTGAAGGTATTATTACATTTTTGGGTAAATTGTTTAAATCGGAATCTTTAGTTTTATATTGTTTGAACAATTTTGGAAGCCATGTGCTTATGTAACACAGAAGTATTTTTGTTAAATCCAATGTTATCTTTTTCAAAAATGGTCACCATTTAGTTGTCGTTCTTCAGATCTTGTGCTATTGATCCATAAAGTAACGCCTTCCGGTTATTTCAAACATTTTCGCTGCGATGATCAGATTTAAGGGGTGTTACATTAATGCACGAATTAAGCTGAAAACCAAATTAAAGCGGTTGCGTAAAGGCTTTTAAAAAAACGATAATAAGCAGTTTTCAACGACAATAACCAGCTTAACAACGATGTATGAAAAAGTTTGTGTTTGTGTGCATTTTGTGTTATAGTCACAGAAACCAACACAACCCTTGTGGTGGATGGTCAAACAAATCGGGCTTTCTTTTTCAATGATATATGATATTAACACTATTTTTATAAAAAAGTTTGAAAAATAGTTTGATTTGTTTCAAAAACAAAATTATTTCCGCCTATACGAGTTAGATATACCCAACAGTTCATTCTAATGTGTGAATGAAATTTGAGTATCACAAATAAGCTCCGAAAGGTAAGCTACAAATAAACTTGGTTCCATGTGCACCAGAATAAGCTAAAAAAAGCAAAGACATAACACCAAAAAATAAGCCATTTAATCACCCCATCGGCTCTTTGATACCCAATTGTAGGTTCTAAGTTCACACCAAATGTTGAACTAGAGTAAGAAAGCTAGAGAGAAGCGTGGATGGGAGAAACACATTAAAGAGTGAGTGTAAAATGATTCTTCCAGCAACCTCTTCTGTTGTGAGGAGGGTTTTAAAATACTTTCAAGGTATATTTGCTACGGCCTGGTTTCCTTGGGCTTTCTATAAGTCGGCATTGGTTTAGCTTTCCCTAAACTAATTACATAAAAGGGTCTAAATCTAGTACAATGGCGCGTGAGGACGATAATGATCGTCACTTTTCATAAAAATTGAATTCTAACTATCTCCCCCTAAGGGTTCGATCGTTGAGATTCATAATTGATCAACACTTTCTGTCTATTTCTAACATTTCCCCTATAGGGTGCTCATAGAGACTCTCATTGTATGTGGACTTGATCATTAATCGTTAAAGGCTTCTTGTCTTGATCTTGAGTCTTTTTTTGTGTATTAGTTGGATCTTTTGTTCTAGCTCTTTATGTAGTGATCTGTGGAAATTGTGGCTTTGAGCTTGTTTCTTTAAGATGTCTTGTATTGTGATCTTGTGACTTCTTGAGATCATCAGCCCAAATTTAATCTTATAATTCATCTTGTGATCTTTTCACCATCTTGTGTGCTGGTGACTTTTGGGGCCAAAATGCTCATACTTGTTGTAATTCTTTAAAAGCATTGGACTTTTATATTCATATTTTTCTTCAACATTCAGAACTTCAATCACTTGGGACAATTACTGAAGAGGAATGAAGTTAATATCGGATTTTGCAGAAGAAAGCTTTGGGTCATTCTTTCTTGCTGTTATAAATTCATTGAGTCTGGAGTATGAGCATTGTGGCTAGAACTTGACTTGCTGAAAGAGGTATCTGCAATTCTCCTTCATTATGTAATTCTAAAAATAAAATTGTTAGCAATAAAGCCTTGGTTGCCGAATATAGATTTGTCATTCGTCGGGTTCCAATTGCATTAAACATCCGATCTGTCGAGGACCGGTTTTTACAGTATAAATATTGTACCTGTGATCAGGTAGGATTCATTATAAGAACCTCATTGGACAGGGTTTTCCACTCATAGTGTTAGACCCTCTAACATAGTTTGTATTAGATTCACTGTACTTGCTAGTATCTCTTTTCCGGTCCACCTCAAAGGTAGGCTACCTCACTAATTGTTATGGTACTAATAAACGGTATAAGAGTGTAATCAGTGAGTTTACTATTCACGATTGAAGAGAAAATTGATTTGAATATCAATCGGCGTGTCACTAATAAAAGCGTTTTTTGTAACACATTGAGAGTTTAAAGCTTTTATCAAAATTCATTCTTCGTCAGTTCATAATCTGGACCGAATCAATGCCCAGTGTCACAAAGTTCTGTCCATTAAGGATATCAAAGTGTCCTGCCTAGAGCTTGTGTGATGTTGTAACTCATTAGAAGGATTTTCATCTTCTCTGTGAATACTTTCGTATACACTCGGATGTTCTGGCAATTTACAAATTGATAATGGTTTAGGAACTCTAAGTAATCCTTATTTTCCATTTTGTTAAAGACAATTATATTAGATTAGGGTTCCTAACGGAGATTATTGATGATCTATTGGCTCTAGCTCAAATCGTCGCTTTTGGTTTTATGGTCAGAGGCTGGAGTGACTGCCACCTTTTTAATTACACTAAGTCGGACCTAGTGAGAAAGTAATATGATTAACGTGTTTAGTCTATGTAAGAAATGAAAACAGAAATCTTTTGAGAGATTTGAGTGGCTTGGGGAAGGGTTGTGCATTTGCATCACTGGGTCCATTGATGTCAGTCTTCAATGTTAGCAATCATCAGTTGTGATACTGTAAACATAATGTCAGCAAATGTATTGAACCCGTTTTCTGCTAGGTTATGGAGGGCCCTTTTTCTGTTTACCCTTTAATCCGTACAAAATTCTTTTTTCATTCTTTAACCCTTTTCAAGTGGCTTTCTCGAGACTTTCATGACTAGTACCTTGTTGGGGTGTGTTCTAGGTTTACTAGCTCCATCTCAGTCGGGGCACTATTTCCCTTATTCTCTTCGTTTTACACTCCTTTTTTATCTTACCTAGGAACGGCTACACTAACTGAGTGGTTTGTCCTTGCTGTAGATCCTCGGTTCTTGGGGATCATGGAACGAATACTAAACCTTACAACTTATATAAACTCCAAATTAAAAACTATATGCATGTGGGGTCTTTTGGTACTGGGTCCTTTCCATAAATAACCAATTTAAAACCTTAATCTAGGTACTTGTGGATATAAATATCAAAGCTTTTTTACCTTAAAATGGTTTTTGGCTTTTCAGAAAATACGCTCCCTTTACATGGGCAGCGATTTTCGAAAGTGTTTAGCACTGGTAGGTGAGTACAACACTGGGTCTATTAAATCAACATTTTTCTTCGTTTTTCATATTTTAATCACATTTTCTCCCCTTATCAAAAATTTTAAACCCTTTGATATTTTGGATATCAATTGATTCAAATATGTTAGAAAAACTAGGAGAAAAATGTGCCAATTATTCACAAGCCGATTAGGGAACATATTAATGCTCCCCCTCAATCTATGAGGGTATGTGTTGGCATAATAACCTGAAATTTATCAGCAATGTAAGTTTTTCCTTCTATTTAAATTAGATGCACTGTATTTATCCATCTATTTATAAATATATCCATCCTTTTATAGGGAATTTTTTTGTGGCTTGATCTCTTAATGCAAACGTAAAACTTGCATCTCAACGTAAACGGAGCTCAGCAAACCTCTTTCAATGCCATTCTCGATCCTATGTTTATTTCATATATATAAACAATATAATCTGTCAGGTCTATATCTTAATATCGATTTTACGAAATACATTATATCTAGCATACTTTTAAAAAACATTATTTTAAAAACAAGATGATTAATAACGTTTTAACTTTATCTTTCAAAAACCCAAAATTTAGATGTTAATGTTACACTTATAATAATGAATGTGTAAGCCGTTCAAAAATATGTTTACTGTGTCAATGCATCAATATTTGGAAATCATATTTTTACCTCCAACGTCAATGGCAAACTCAGGTTAAAGACATTAATGTACTATAGTAAATCAGTCTTGAAAACCTATTTAGGTCATTTAAGTCTAAATCCATGTTTAAACTTTTACACCACTTTAACACAACGGTACTAGTAACTTTATTCATGACTTATAACCCTAATCTATCCATATCTTACCTAAATCCATGTTTTTAAAAAACCCTTAAATCGTAAAACAAAACCTAAACCTAATTTAATTTCAACTAAAAACTATACCCTAAACCTAAAACGTTAACCCTATTCCTTAATCCTAAGCCCTAATCTCAGTCCTAACACTAATCTAAACCTTAATTTTTTACATTAATGTCCTTATCCCTAATCCACATTTTAAAATCACCCTAAAACCCTAAACCCAAACAGAAAAACCAACCCGACATCATTTTCTTTTCATTTTGACCCATTTTAAACCCAAGCTAGCAACCAAGCACCTCAAAGCAAGCATCACTCTAGCACATTCTATGACATACAAGCATAGCATATAAGTAGTTACTAAGCACCTATATCACCTCCATTGTCTTTCCTTTTCTTTGCCGTGCCACATATCCCTTCCAACCCATTCATATCTATGTTTCTAGCTTAATAAAGATTCACCTGCTAGCATCCCTTAGTCATTCTATCTAGCAACCTTTGGACACGTATCTATCCCTTAGATATCAAGAATTAACTTAAGAATGGAGGGTTTTGAGCCTATTAAATACAGTGAAACTTTACACCCCTTTTTCATTTCATAACCACAATTCTCATCTCATTTACCCTCAAATGGAAGTTCTCGACCTTTCCATAGTAGAAAAATAGAAGATCAAGATAAGTCCCTAAGCCAGAAATAGAAGCCAAGATCAAGAATAAATGGAAGCTTTGAAGTCATTACTAGGGTTACGAAACCGAAAACCCCATTTTTGGGGTCCATTTTAAGCTCATGTAAGCCCTAAGTCTTGTTCCATAGCTTATTTATTCTATACCTATTGAATGTTCATAAAATTACTCTTTTAGATTCATATATAACTCTTTTTTTGAAGGCTTTTGGAATCCTCAAAACCCATGTATATTTGGATAAAAAAACCCTTAAAAATAACTTTGTTTTGATTTTCTGAGCTAACGAATCTCTTTTTCAGAAATTTTGTTACGTTAATAATTCTTTTTTTTGCTTATTCTAACAAAGCTATAACCTGCGAAATATCATTTGGGAATCTTAAAATACCTGGCATGGCTTTTTGGATTGTTTTGCTAAAAAAAATGTTTCCATGCATAGGGGTGGTATATATCGTAAACTTTCCTGACATTTATATAATAAAGGGGTCGTAAATATGTCCATTTTGTTTAAATTAATAACTTTTAAGGACCTATTTTGCCAAAGTTACAATGTTAAATGTTTTTTTTTTTATATTAATTATTACCTTCTGATATAGAAAGGACTCTACTAACTTGTAAAGTTTATAAACCAGGGGTAATATATTGCTTATTTTGCAATCTTATAAAAAATATTTATTATTTTTTTTTATTAATTTTAAAAAAAATATATATAAATTATTCTAGCTTTTGAAGAAAAAAACTAAACACTATAATGTTACATTACTAGGGAGCTCATGTTAAGGGGTTTTTCATCTTGGGTTTACGCTTTGACGAGTTTGCTGAATTTTCGTTTTAAAAGTGTCCTGGGACTTCTCAAAAACGTTTACTACAGGGACCTTTGAATTATGGGGCCCAAAATGTGGATGACAATATTCCTTAATAAAATTCAATCAAAATGATATTACATTAAAGGCTTTATGACATAAAACATATCCAATCAAACTAAGACTTGACATATTACCCAGGTTGTGTGACGAAGCCGTTACTTTCATTTCATATACTTTTGCCATCAATCAGATTTCCCTGTACTGTTAAGGTGAGTTCATAGCCTCGCATTTCAATCTTTTAAATGTTTTATAAACCTACGAGGGGGATACATGCTATAAACCATGAATGCAAGTATTTTCTGTATGCTATCTTGATACATTATTGCCTAAGTACCTACTTTTGCCATTAAGACCCCACTATCATGAACCGTTAATTACTCTTCGGAGTGAGCGCGAATGTTGTGAATAGATCTATTTGGGACTGGACTCCCCGTTGGTGTACCTATACTTTCGGTAACCAATAGCACATCATTAGAAATAACTATGCGGGTGTTTGGCAAAGGCACCCGTTGGGGCAATAACTTGTGATTATTTAATATCCCAAGGCTTCGGTGTCATGAGCTTAAGGCAATAATACTATTTTTCATGATAATTGTATGTGTTGCAATTATTACAAACTACGGGTGTATAACAACGTAACCCACTATTTGCATTCAAACTACTTTACTTAAACCTATGAATTTCACTCAACCTTTGTGTTGACTTTTTAGCATGTTTATCTCAGGTAATTGAGCAACTTATGGCACGGAGTGGCACGGACTTGAAGATGGCTAAACTGTTATCATTCAAACTTTTGTTACTAGATTTTGGGACCTCACTTTTTGTAAAAACTCTGATGAATAAATGAATGATAACTTATATTTTAAAAATGTCTCTTTTGAGTCGTTTTTTATGATTATGACTGTTGTACTATGAAATAATACCCCAGATTAAGCTTTTGCTGATATCTGTAAAAATGGGAGTGTTATATTTTACCACTATCACCAATGTTTGATCCCCAAGATGTCTTTCTTCTTGAAGAGATTCTTCCACCTAAAAAACGAGCCCGTTTCCTATCATCTTCCTCTACTAATCCTTCTGCTCTGCCTTAAGTATTTGAGATTGGAGAGAATTATCATGGCGCTCCAGACACGTCTTACGCACGTCATGAGGAACAGATCGAGACTATTTTGAATCACTTAGATGAGCTCCCTCTCGAGTGCATTGAGCACATGGAAGATAAGATAGAAGGTCTTGGTAATGGCCGTGTAATCATTCAGCGAGATTTTGACAAACTAGAATCTGAACTTCATGAAGCCCGTGCCCAGATTGCTAGATTTTAGAAAAAGCAAATGGGACATGATGACGAGGTTGTTCTTGCTCGCGTCAGGACTTCTACTCTAGAGATACTTATCGAGGATATCCAGATTCGCCACCGATCAGATATGAAGAGTCTTCCGGACAAGATTCATAAGCTCAAGAACCGCAAGGGAGGACCAATAGACTACAAAACTAGATCTTTATCATTTATAGCTTTTGTTAGAATCCAACCACTGGATGTGTGGCATAAATAATGACACTTGTCAAATTTTGACTATGTAAAATATGTATACAAGTTGTTTATGACTTAATACAGTGGTGATTTCAATTATACCTTGCTGTTTTATGATATCGATTTATGTCATAGTTGTCTATCCTAAATTCTGTTATGTGATGACTTATATCTTTATCCAGGATTACCATGGTTCTCTTACCATTCAGT
>BQNB010203483.1:0-10759 GCA_026074375.1 Tanacetum coccineum | reverse complement strand
TTCCGCATACACTTTGGTATATTCACAAAGTCTCAATCTTTGTTATTTTGGATTCTTCCAAGGTAACAAACTCTTTATAAACTAGAGAGGCTAGGGTTTATAATAAAAACCTAGCTTACATATTAAGCTAACCTAATATTACATCTTAGGTCCTTGTTGTTTCTTCTTTCTTCATTGTTGCATTTAAGATTTTGTAATCATCAAATCAGAATTCCCAACAAATTAGCAAAGTTAAACTTTGTTAGTATCTTCTCAATATAATGAGATTGAGAAATAGAGATACCATTGTTTCCTCGTTTGATTCTAATACCAAGAATCACCTCAGCCTCCCCTAGATCTTTCATATCAAAATTAGATGACAAGAATTCCTTTGTCTTATTAACTTGATCTAGGTCAGTACCAAAGATCAACATGTCATCTACATATAAACAAATTATTACTCCTTTACCAGAAGCATCAAATTTGCTATACACACACTTGTCAGCTTGGTTTAAAGAAAAACCATGAGACAACACCACATCATCAAACTTGTGATGCCATTGTTTTGGTGCTTGTTTCAGACCATATAATGATTTCTTCAATTTACATACCTTTCTTTCATGTCCAGGTATCTCAAACCCTTCAGGTTGTTTCATGTAAATTTCCTCATCCATATCACCATTTAAGAATGTAGTTTTCACATCCATTTGGTGAATAACTAGATCATGTATAGCTGCAAGAGCTAACAACAATCTAATAGTGGAAATCCTAGCAACAGGAGCATAAGTATCAAAGAAGTCAATTCCCTCCTTTTGTCTAAAGCCTTGGATAACCAATCTGGCTTTATATTTATCTATGCTTCCATCCACTTTCATCTTCCTTTTTAGGATCCATTTACATCCTAATGCTTTGCATCCAGGAGGCAAATTAGTTAACTCCCAAGTATCATTATGCATGATGGAATCAATCTCACTTTGAGTGGGTTCATGTTATGGAGGAAGATATGAGTTCTTTAAAGAAGTATCATACTTGGAAGCTAGCCAATCAACCACTTGGTTAGAATCTGATAAGCTGCAAGTGGTTGTATAAGATTAAAGAAGGGATTGAAGGCGTTCAGAAACCAAGGTACAAAGCAAGGCTGGTAGCTCGGGGGTTTACACAGGGGTATTGACTACAACGAGGTATTTTCACCTGTGGTTCGACATACAACTATTAGGGTAATTCTCTCATTGACTGCTTGTGAAGATTACGAGTTAGAACAACTTGATGTGAAGACGGCGTTTTTGCATGGTAATCTTGAAGAAACCATTTATATGAGGCAACCACTTGGTTTTGAAAAAGGAACGGGAAACAAGGTATGTTTCTTAAAGAAATCTCTTTATGGTCTTAAGCAGTCCCCAAGGCAGTGGTACAAACGGTTTGATGTGTACATGATCAGCAATGGGTTCAGCCGCAACAACTATGATATTTGTGTTTACTTCAAGGAATTTGCACCAGGTATGTACATATATCTATTGCTGTATGTAGATGATATGTTGATTGCTTGTAAAAGCAAGTCTGAGATCGAATATACCAAGGGACTACTTCAAAAAGAGTTTGATATGAAGGAACTGGTAGGGGAAGCTATAACAACCCAGAATTTTCATCAATGTAATTATCTATTTATTAAATTAGATGCACTGTAATATCCATCTATTATATATATACTACCTTTTTACAGAGAAATTTTTGCTTTATCTTATTATGTAACGTAACTTGCATCTCTAAAGTAAACGAGCTCACGCAACCTCTACCAATGCCATCTCTATCTATGTTTGTATCATGTGAACATCCTAATATGTCAAGTCTATATCTTAATATCATTTTTACCAAGTATATTATCCATTTAACGTACCATTTACAACGTTAAATCAAAAAAGACTTTATTCATTAACGTTTATATCAAACCCCTAATTATATGTAATGTATACATATAAAATGAATGTGCAAGCCTTCAAGCATATGTACAAGTATACATTGCACAACATTTGAATATCTTTTCCCTCCTAAATCAAGTTACAACTTTCTAAAGCCCAATGTATAAATCAATAATGCAAGAAAACAATCGGGTACATGTTTATGGTACATGACTGTGTTGTGAGTTGGAAAGCAACTCTGCAGCATGTTGTTGCATTATCTACTACAGAAGTGGAGTATAAGGCGCTTACTGAAGCTGTTAAGGAAAGCATTTGGCTTAAAGGTCTACTAATCGAGCTGGGAGTAAACCTAAGGTCAGAGGTTATGAATTGTGATAATCAAGGTGCAATTCATCTCTCAAGAAATGCAACGTTTCATGAGAGGATAAAGCATATCAACGTGAGGTATCACTTCATCAGGGAGATCGTGGAGTCTAAAGAGATTGAAAGTGACAAAGATAGGTCGGAAGATAATGCAGCTGACTGCATTTATAAAAGGAGTACCACCAGGTCTGAAGTTCAAGTATTGCATGGAGATACTGGTTTCGTGAGTAACAGTCTTGCCACTAAGGTGGAAATTAGATGTTATTATTATTGACAAGTCTCGTCTTCTAGCAACTTCTTAGTAAGTTTCTCCTTTTGGTTAAGCTTAGTGATTAAGTATTGTTGCTTAATACTTAAGTCATGTAACTTCATGATCAAGTCATGAAGCTTCCTTAGTCAAAGTAGCAGCTGTGTTTTTAGGGTGTCAGGTTTGAGTCGGTTAAGTTGACCGCCCGCCCACCTCACTAAATTAAAGGTGGGGTGAAAGACTCAAACCAACTATATTCTCATTTTTCCTTTGTACCTAATCAATGTGTGTAATAAAACTTAATCGTAGATCTTAAACTTGTGTAATTCTTGTCCTCGTTGTTTCTACGATCTTCAACGGGTATTATTTGAAGGTCCGTAGCTTGTGCTCGATACATACCTACCAGCGATCTAGCGTCTCCGCGATCTCAAGCTGTCAGGTTGTTTGTACGTAAATCGTACAACAGTCAGGAAGGCAAAAAAATGAGACTTTCCGCTTTAAAACTATATATATTTATTAGTATACAACACTCCTTCTTTGTAGATCTTTTATTCTTATTTTCACTTTCACATTTCTTTTTCTTTTTCTATTCGTATAAATGTTTTCGCTAATGATTATTCAAGAAACAAATTTGTATTTTATGCCAAATATAGTGATGAATTGCTCATTCCTTCTCTTTTTCTATTCGGATAAATGTTTTCGCTAATTATACATATTTCAAGATAATAAAATTTGGTATTTTATTCCCAATAATGTTGATGTGTATATTGCTCGTCATTGTAGAAAGTTGTAGGTTCAAAACCCAACTAGATCTGCATTTGAGAGTTTATAGCCGTGATGTTTGAACAATAGAATAGAAAGAGAATAATTTGTTGCATTTCAAAATTGATCACAAAACAAGCATGACCCCCGGCGCGGTCTGAGGCGGGGCATTGTGTTTGTGCGGATCGGTTACATAAGAGATTGAACTTCGTTTTGAAATTATGTTGGACCTTTAAGCTTTTTCTATTTGTATCAATGAATTTATCGTCAATGTGCCATTTTAATGGTTTTAATGGAGTGGCTTGGGTGTGTGTTCTAGTATGTCTGGTTCTTGTCAAATAAATTGGCCTTTATTTGGCTAGCGCCATTGTGTCGTAGCAATTGATCCATCGTGTCTGTTTAAAAGTCTTCTAAGGAGTGTGTTTTTGTTAGGTTATATTCATGTATTTTGGCTATGGTTTGTAAAGTATGCTTTCGTTTATGGTAATGTATATTTGGTATTATGTATCCCATTTGCGTTTTAGAATGTAATTGTTGTTGTAGTCAGTTGGTAAAACCAATTTTTCCGCTGTGATTTATTTTTAAGTCTGTCGCGGTTTTGGAATGCTAGCTAATTGAACCAAATGTTGTAGCAAAATCTGTGCATTGTGCACTTTTATGGCGACTTCTACTGATCGCCTAATAGTAGTTTCTTTTACAGATAAGTATGCTAACATAAGTACATTGTTTTGAGATACTTTCATGGCGACTTATGTTGTTCGCCTACTACGATGTCTTAAGTCGATGACTATTTGAGCTAAGTCTCTTGCCTGGGCTTCTTTGGAGTAATGTCAGCATCTTTAAAGAGTTCCCTTTTTGTGATTTTCTTTGTTCCTTGTAAACTGGTCTGGGATCCTCGATGATTCTTTTGTTGATCGCGCATGGCTGACTTTCACTTGTTGACTATGGTGTTTAGTTGTGAACGTAATTTGTTGCAGAATTCTGGTGTATTGTGGGGTATGCCACATCATGTGCTTGGAATATGTTATTTTCTTATTTTCAAGCTATAGTGCAAGTGGGATAATTATTCACGGGTATCCGTTCGGTGTCCATGGAACTTAACCGAATTCGTATGCAAATTGAACAAAGGTGTGGCCTTTGGACTGAAACATGTGACAACTTAAGGCGATGCTGTGCCGTCGTCGTATGAATCTGCACGAAAACAATAACCTGTCATTTTTCACACTGTTAGTTTTGTTATTGAATCTTAGCAATTGTTTGGTTTGTTTTAACTGGAATCAATATTTTGTTTGTTTTTTTTTTTTCTTTTTTCGTTTTTGTTCTAATGTTAGAGTTTCTGTAACTTATTTTTAGTGCAATAGGAGTTAGTTTTTTTACCTGTAGTTTGGTATTGGATGCCCGACCGTTGCACTACAAGAAAAAGGGAGAACGGTCGACAAATAATCCCCGGCATATATGTCGCCAGGAAACCTACGCTAAACGGATAAAGGGCCAATCCGACGTGGCGCTAATTATGGTTGAAATTTTTGTTATCGTATTTGGCTAAACCGTATCCCCGGTCGATTTTTATTCACTTTGACCCAAGAGTCCTACCAAAAAATAATAAGCTGTAAAGTTTTCCGCTCACATTTTCCACGACCCACCTCAAAAAACGTCAACATGTCGCCGGGATACCATGACTGATGGTAGAGCAGATTAAGGCAAAATCATTATGATCAATTTTTTGTGTGTGACGTGTAAATTTATCTCTACCCAAGCGACATTTCGCCGTGGAAAGATTCATTGGGTCTTATTATTTTTGATTGGCACTGAATTTCATAAGTTTATTTCTAGGGCTTATTTTGGGCTCGTATTTCATAAGTTTAATTATCCCCGTACACATGTCGCCGGGGAAAGTTGTTGACTTCTTTGACTTGTCTCATTTGCTTATATATAGTTGTTTATTATTTATAAAATATATAAATAATATATTAATTATTATTTATAATTATATATTTGATAAATAATAACTATATAAAAAAACACTCCGTTTTCTCGGTTCGGTTCGGTCCGTATATGCACTAACTTAAAAAAAAAAAATAAAAAAAATACCCTTCTATAGGTTGAACATGATATACCGTATAACTTTTTCTTTCAAAATGGCACTATTCGTCAAGTAACACAAAAAACAAACATTCATTATATTAAATATTATTACATACCATTGTAGTAACACAAGTGAGCCTTATACTGATAATCATACCGACTTACAAACAGACACTTAATCCTTAGTTTATATTCCGAACATTAAAGCATACGAATTATATTTCAAATGACAAACTACTCTAAACTAAGTTTACCTATGTCATTGTAAACTTTGTGAAGTAGTGCAGCTGAATTAAGTGTGTGTTGTTCCGGATGCCTATACATTTCCACTGTTGCCTCGAGTACCGTTATCTTTCCAAGCAAGTGTTGCAGTTTGAGCAGCTCTGCATGTTCACTTGAAGTTCCCTGGAGAATAGCTTTGAGGTGTATAAAAAATAGGGGCCCCCCTCCTGGAGAATATCGTGGGTGTTGAAGATCCTGGAGAATAAATTTAGTCGAGGAAGATCCTAGGAATAAATTGGATTTGTTGAAGCTATCCAGTAGAAACTCGGACCAGTAGAACGTACTCGCTCCCATTCATAAAAAGAATCACATCCAGAAATAGTTTTCTCGAGGCTGTTAAAGGATTACTACAAAGAAAATAATTTTTAAAAACATAACCAGTATTATTGTATATTACCCAAAAAAAAAGCATGTGGAAATTGTTCACACTTTGAAATTTGACTGCAAAGTATAGTTTAAACCACGGGATTTTAGTTTTATACCAATTCTTCAGCAAACTACATCTCATCTACATCGGCTCCACAACGGACACGCAAAAGCTTCATATGGCATACCATCTCATAATAAAGAGTGTGATCTGTTTGTGGTTAGTTAGAGGAGTGTATGATTATCGGTAGTTTTGTGAGGATAATTCTGCTTTTATGATAAACCAAAAAAAAGGGTATTAAGCAGAGTAATACGCGGGCATAACTTTGGCGGGATGTATCTTGCGGGAGTAATTGTGCGTGTACAGTTATTTTTTGGCAGGAGTTGAACATCTAAAAAGTCGCAAAGATAACATATGATGGAGCGAGTCGTCCGAGGTGAACATCTAAATATACAGAAGAAAAGTAAAAAAAGACATATGGACTTATGTTCTGACGTCCGTTTAGAACCGACTAAATTACAACGATAAGCATATTAACTACTTTCCGTTTGAACATCAATGAGACAACTCTACGATGAAACATGACATTGGGGTGATGGCGGGGTACAATGTGACATAATTCCTGTAGGTAGTTTAAACGTCTAAACAACATACAGAGCAACGCGATAGTACTCGACAGAAAATCTGCGTGCGTATTCATCCTTTCAAACTAAGTATGAAAATGCGACGTCGCACTCTGCTACTAAAAAGTATCAAATCTTTATCGGAATAGCTAGATACGATCCAAACGTATCCCGTTTCGTGGACACACGTCTAAGCGTTGGTCTACAGATCGATGAACATGATAGATGGACTTCGTCCGTTCGATACGTTCAGAATATCACGATATACGCGCACACGAAGCTCAATTCCAAGTTGAACGACTAATGTAAAACTATAGAACCACACGGATGATACGAACTCTGTGGTATCTCATCCGGTATAACGCAAATCTACAACGATAACACATCGACTTATCCGTTGAACGTCTAATGTACAACGATAACACATCGACTCATCCGTTGAACATCTAATGTACAACGATAACACATCGACTCATCCGTTGAACGTCTAATGTACAACGATACTCTCACATCGGACTTCCATCCTGTTGAACGTCTAATGTACAACGATAACACATCGACTCATCCGTTGAACGTCTAATGTACAACGATAACACATCGACTCATCCGTTAAACGTCTAATGTACAACGATAACACATCGACTCATCCGTTGAACGTCTAATGTACAACGATAACACATCGACTCATCCGTTGAACGTCTAATGTACAACGATAGCATATTGACTCATCCGTTGAGCATCTAATGTATAACCATAGCATCTCGACTCATCCGTTGAACATCTAAAGTACAACGATAACATATGGACTCGACCGTTGAACATCTAATGTACAACGATAGCATATCGACTCATCCGTTGAACGGAATTATCCTCATTTTCTAATGTACAATGATAACACATCGACTCATCCGTTGAACGTCTAATATACAATGATAACACAACGACTCCATCCGTTGAACGTCTAATTGACAACGATAACACATCGACTCGTCCGTTGACTGTCTAATGTACAACGATAACACCATCGCTCTCGTCCGTTTGAACTCTATATATAATGATAACACATTTGACTCAGTACCGTTGAACGACTAATATACAACGTAACACATGGACTCGTTGCCGTTAATGTCCTAAATGTAACAAACTATAACACTCGACTCATTCTCGTTGAACGTCTAATTCTTAAAAAACGTATAAACCATCGACTCTTCTGTAGAACGTCTGAGGCGTGTTACCAGCGATAGCGATGATCGACTCATTCCGTTGACAATCTAATGTATAACCATATACTCGACTCCTCCTTACATCTAAAGTACAACGATACCATATGTTGACTGGGGAGGGGACGTTTAACAACTAATACAATTATAGCGATAGGGGTCGACTCATCGCCGTTTTGACATCTAATGATACAAACGGGGATAAAATATGGGCTGGCGTCCCGGGGGTAGGAACATGCTAATGTACAACGAATAAGCGACATCGACTCATCCGTTGAGGACTTCAGAATATACGAGCGCGGGGAAAGCGGGCTGGGGACATCGATGGCAGATTAGTGCTTGCGTATGTGGGGCGTAGGATACGTTGGGGCTTAATGTACAACGATTAGCGTGAGGGGTCGAGCGGGTGGGCGCCTATGGACCGGAGTGGATCGGATGGGGATCGGAGACGAGTGGTGAGCGGCGGGGGGAGGCGGATCATAGCATCGTACCGACTGCGAACCGCCTGAAGATCTAAAGTACAACGATAGCATATGAGCACTCTTCCGGTTGAACATGCTAAGTGTATCTCACAAACCATATCACTCATCCGTTAAAACATCTAAAGTACAACGATAACATATGGCTCGTCTCCGTTACATCACTAATGTACACAGATAAACATATGGATCTCGTCCGTTGAACACTAATTACAACGATAACACATCGACTCATCCGTTGAACGTCTAATGTACAACGATAACATATCGACTCATCCATTGAACGTCTAATATACAACGATAACACATCGACTCATCCGTTGAACGTCTAATATACAACGATAACACATCGACTCATCCGTTGAACGTCTAATGTACAACGATAACACATCGACTCATCTGTTGAACGTCTAATGTACAACGATAACGCGTCGACTCATCCGTTGAACGTTTAATGTACAACGATAGCATATCGACTCATCCGTTGAACATCTAATGTACAACGATAACACATCGACTCATCCGTTGAACCTCTAATGTATAACCATAGCATCTCGACTCATCCGTTGAACATCTAAAGTACAACGATAACATATGGACTCGTCCGTTGAACATCAGGTTTTGATTTTTGTGAGGGTATATCACAAGGTTTAGTCGATCAACAAAGGGATAAAGAATGACGGGAGCCAAGTTTGATAGATAATAATCATTTGTGTATCCATATTGTATTTACTTTGAGTGATTATTATCTCACAAATAATAATCATTTGTGTATCCATATCAATAAACTTCAATAATAATCATTCGGCTAGGTGTAATCCTGCCGACTATTGTTCTTCTTTTCTATGTTCATATGCTTTGTTGATACTATCATACAGGTCCAAAATTTATTTGATAAAAAATGTTTCATTAGAAAACCATTGATCGTAGAAAATTGAAGCAACTTGCGCTTATCGATATGTGACCACTGACCACTTACATATTTTGCCTTACTATTGGAATTAGGGTTTTTCTAACATGTGCCTCAGGGGCACAAGTTAAGGTGGGGACACAGGCTGTGTGTCACAGCTTGATTGACCAGCAATTATTGTTATTAATCATTATCAGGCCCTATAAATAACTGCTGGCCAATCAGGCTGTGACACACAGCCTGATGTCCCCACCTTAACATGTGCCCCTGAGGCACATGTTAGAAAAACCCTTGGAATTAATCTGCTTTTCAAAATGAGGTTACTTATATGATTGATTTTATTATTAAACTATCAATTTGGCACGTAATATTCTTCAAATTTCTAGGAACATATTGAATATTTGACTACTACTAAAAAACAAGGTCAAAGTTACCTAGTTCACACCTTTGTACACTTATATGACTAACAAGCATGATTACCCGCGCGTTGCTCCGGGTCGTTAATTTTTTTCGCGTAGGGGCGAGACATTATTATTTTATTTTATTTTTATTTTGTGTGGTTTTATTTTTTCGGCCTCATGTTTAATAGTTTGTTTTTTTCTTATATGGGCTTATGTGTGGGGCTCATATTTAAAGGTTTCTTTTTTTGGCTATACATGTTTTTTTTAATATAATTTTATGGGAACATGACGTTTTTTTATTGTATTCTGTGTGGGTTTATTTTTTCGGTCTCATGTTTAATAGTGCGGGTTAATTTTTGCGTTAAAATTTTATTTTTATTCTTTTCTATTTTTTATTTGTGCGGGTTTATTTTTTCGGTCTCATGTTTAATAGTTTGTTTTTTTATATATGGGCTTATGTGTTGGGTCTCATGTCGCGGGTATTTTTTTTTATCTTAATAAGTCAATATTTTTGTAATTTTTTTTTCTATTTTGTGTCGAGCGGTTTTTTTTTACATTGCCTACAAAAAAAAAAAAACCAAATGGGTTGGCCCAAAGGGCCGAGCACTGTAGTGTGTGGAACAAAACTACGTCGTTTTATTCTACGCGAAGCATTATTATTTTAATTTTTTTTTTGTGCGGTTTTATTTTTTCGGCCTCATGTTTAATAGTTTATTTTTTTTCTTATATGGGCTTATGTGTGGGGCTTATGTTTAAAGGTTTCTTTTTTTGGCTATACGGGGGTTTTTTATTTAATATAATTTTATGGGAACATAGGCTTTAAATGAGAATCGCGCTTTACTGCAAGACGTTTTTTTATTGTATTTTGTGCGGGTTTATTTTTTCGGTCTCATGTTTAATAGTGCGGGTTAATTTTTGAGTTAAAATTTTATTTTTATTCTTTTCTATTTTTTATTTGTGCGGGTTTATTTTTTCGGTCTCATGTTAATAGTTTGTTTTTTTTATATGGGCTTATGTGTTGGGTCTCATGTCGCGAGTATTTTTTTATCTGAATAAGTCAATATTTTTGTATTTTTTTTCTATTTTATGCCGAGCGGTTTTTTTTACATTGCCTACAAAAAAAAA
>BQNB010203480.1:0-10759 GCA_026074375.1 Tanacetum coccineum | reverse complement strand
ATATGGCAAAACCAAGAAAAGATCACATATACTTCAAGCAAATTAGAGATCAAGATCGAACGTTAAAGATTGGATTACTGGTGAAACATCTGAATATCAAGTGATGAACCGCAAAGACAGCGAGCTAATATGCTATGAATTCAAATATGTACGCTACGAAGACCTCACTTAGGGGGAGATTGTTAGAAACATAATTTCATAGTCTAACAAGTGAAGCTCGGTCTTGAAGAAAATTGGCGTTTCATAGCTCGTTAGTTAGTTAATTAATTATAATGTTTAATGATGTAAACGGGTCAAGATGCAAAAAGCCCAGATAATGCCCTCAAAGGCCTCCTAGGCTGATCCCCTTTAGAGTATAAATACTGTATGTTTTTCTCATTTTTAGGTTAATTAGTCAATATTACTTTTAGGGTTTCTAGCCACCAAATTGTTCTCTTTCAATTTTTCAATCAATCCTTGTTTAATTTAATCTCTTGATTTTTACATATCATTGTTAAAGGTTTATATGAATGATCATGGAACCTACAAGTAGTAAGCACAATATCATCAACATACAATAAAAGATGCGCAGTATCTGTCCCACGTCTGTATATAAACAAAGATGAGTCACAACAACTGTGATGAAACCCAACATGAGTAATATAAGATGCAAAGTGCCACACCCCAACAAAGGAGGAAACTCGAGAATGCAACATAATGATCAATCATAACACAAGATACAAAAATAAAGAAAACTACATTGCATAAACTCCAAGTGCTATGAATACCATCAACCTTGAACAAACTCAAGTGATGTCCCAAATCGCAACTCAAATCCCCAATCTCTTACAATTATTCAACTGCCTACATAGGGGACCATAATCCAAACTTAATCCAAAACATCCAAAAACCAGGTTTAAACAACAAGCAAGCAAGACTTCAAACGAAAATCCTCACGGGATACTTCTAAGTCAGCAATCACAATCACCAAACTACTCTTCTTTCAGTTCACCTGAAAATGATACTCGAAAACGTCAACAATAATGTTGGTGAGCTTGTAGGTTTGACCTTAAACCCAAAAGTTATGCCAATATTTCAACAATGGACAATAGTGCTATATGACAGTGAATATATGCTAACAATCAAAGACATAGCATCCCCGCTAGTCATATCTCAACATCCAATAATAAACCTGGAGTCGCAACTCCTAAATCACTAACGCACCTAAAGGGTCTACCAGCTAGAGCACTATATTAGGGCGAACCACACAGAACCTTGCATGCCAAACACTGCACATGCAAGTACCACACAAAACCTTGCATGCCAAACACAGCACATGCAAGTACCACACAGAACCTTGCCATGCCAAACACAGTACATGCAAGTAAATCAACACATAATATTCACATACCAATCATAAGCACATATCTTGTCCCAAAAATAAAACCACATTTCGCCCAGATCAATTCAAAACATTTCAAAACACATTTGAGTATCATTTTCCCCCAACGGAAAAACTAGTAAAAAGTGGGGCTACGATAACTCACCTCAAGCAAGTCTTTAGCAACCCAATCTCAATCACACAAGCAAATGCAACGACGCCCGCACACGACATAGTCTAGTTAATGTCCCAATTTAATCATCCAATTCCAAAACAATCTTGACGTTTGATGCATAGTGTTTTAAACGCATTGTACAATTACCCAAAACAGTTTAGTGGTGTGATGGTTGATGACTTAACTCCACAATCATATCAATCTCATTCCCTGATAATACATACTTATACTATTTAGAGAAAATAGATAAGTAATATAAATAAATATTTATAATTAATAATTATAAATATATTTTGACAAGTCCATTCGGTAACCCTTAGACACTTCAAAATAATCATTATACTGTTGAAAATGAAACGTTTACTCATAATAAACACATTAGAGAAGTTTCGAGAAAAATTATATTTTTCGTCTTTTAGTGAATTTATTAAATAATTAAAATAATTAAATATTATTTTATTATCAAAAATCATGTTTTTAAGACAATTTCTAAGTATAAACTTTTTACGAAATTTCAAAATGACCCGTACGTTTATACAATGTTTTCCAAGGTTTCAAACTATATATTCAACAATTTTTAACAAATTCGACACTTTTCGACAAAATTCCAAAATCTCAATCTTTAATGCTTACTAGCATTTTTTTCCCCAAAATATCATTCAATATCACTTCGTAAATACATTTCCACTTTTAAAAGTCCATCAAGATTCTCATAACTACTAAATATCGCTTATTGGGCTTTAAGGCCCAACAAGGGTCCATTAGGACTTTTATAAGTCAAAAATATAATCCATGTCCAAAACCAAGGTCCAGTTACATATATAAGTATATCCTTATATGTAGAAAATAATCCGGACCACAATAAGCCCTCCCATTAAGCCGCGGATTAAATAGACTTATTAGGTCGTGAGTCCAATAGCTCAAAAATACGTTTATTAAGCTTGAAAATAAGCTACTAAGCTACGTATCGCATTTGGTTATTACCATAAGCCTCAAAATTAGTCCACAACATACGCCATAATACAAAAATAATCAAAATCACTTTTCTAGTGATTTTGAAAATCTACACGTGGCATATAAGCCTAAATAAGCCAAGAAATAGCTTAAAAATAAGCCTGAATAAGCCATACAAGCTACTATAAAAAATAAGCATTCTAGCATCATATATTATTCAACAATCATGACCACACCATCAAAACTACAAAACCCCTCTTTTTTTTCTTTTTATCATACACGAACCAAACACCACCCTTTTTATTCATTTCGCTTTCAAAAATCGATTTTCACAACGATCAACTTGTACAACTAACTTCTATGCATCAAAATAAACCCAAAAGGACAAACAAAATTTAAATTTGAAAATTTATAAGAAAATCTTCAAAAATGTATATTTTGACATGAACTGGACAACCCAAATGTTGTTTAAATGAGCACCCAAACACTCGTATCAACCCGGAATATCACGTTCTCGATCAAAGTTGGAATTTTTATGGTGGTTTATTGTTGGTGAGGTCGAACGAACACACATACACTCTTAGGTGTGTGTTTTTTTTGAAAATGAAATGATAAGGATTATGGGAAGAAAATGGTATCTTATGTACATCCTTAGACAAGTTAGCTAAAATTAAGCCATCTTGTCTCCCCTCCCTTACTTGTAACCGGTCAAGGCATCCTATGGGTGTCGGGTCTTTCTTTTCATGTCGGGATCACTTAAATACTCGTAAAACTCAACCGTAAAATTTACCCCAAAGTTAATTAGCATTTTTATTCAATTTAAAAATATTTTTCCATTAACCTAGAGTATTTACACGATATATTTTCACATTAAACCCTTTCAAAACTCACTTGGACATTAACGGACGTGTCAGAATCGTTTTTTGGCATTTCTCAAAATTCACGGGTCGAACCACCCAGAATACAAATAACACAATAATACCTTTCAAAAAGGATTATTAATCACAATAAACCTAAAATCATCACATATCTTATAAAATCACCACCGTCAACACGATACAAAATCTGAATAAACTGACAAAAGTCAAATAGTCAAAGGACTATTAATGATATATTCAGAACACAAAAAGGGCAAAGGTTACACAAAGCGCTGAAACCAAGCACTAGGGGCCTACTTGAGCCCATAAAGAGACCGCTTCAATAAACACATAATCAGGATGCTCAGAATCCTGAAATCCTATAGGCTAATGCATATAAACCGTCTTAGATAAATCATCATGTAAGAAGGCATTCTTGACATCAAGTTGATGAATCAGCCAATGTCGAGAAGTAGCCAAAACTGAGAACAGTCCAAATAGTACTCGATTTAACAATCGGACTAAAGGTCTCATCAACATCAATACTGATGAGGTGTCATTTTATACACTTTTTAGGGGTCATTTAACCCCCTAAATCATGCAAATATGCCCAAAATACGTGCTTAATCATTTTTTTAAATGTTTTTAGCACTTGGATGGCATTTGGAGGAAGTACACGTGGCTTGGACTCAATTTGGGAAGAAACAAACAAGAACTCAACTCTACATGAAATTTGATATCAAGAGGGCATACAATGCGTGGAGACGGCATCACAAGACCTTATGACGACGCCAGAGTGCTCAAGCGATGGCGTTAGAGATTCTGGTGACGATGTCTGAAGTAGCCGACTTAAAGAAGCTCATAGAAGATTCGACGGGTTGACGGCGTCACAATTAACAAGCGATGTCGTCGCGAATATTTTCCTATATATACATCCTTAATTTTTAGGATTTAAGTGTGGAATTCATGAGGAATATCCAGGGAACGATTTTATACATTGGTTCAGTCATTTTTAGGGTTTTAGAACCCTATTGTATCCACCATTACTCCATGTTTTATTGAAGTGAAGTTATTTTATCCCTTTAATCTTTCGATATGTCTATGTATTGTTTGATTAACTGTTCTTTGCTTTCAATTAACATGTT
Source organism: Tanacetum coccineum (assembly GCA_026074375.1). Classification (NCBI taxonomy): domain Eukaryota; kingdom Viridiplantae; phylum Streptophyta; class Magnoliopsida; order Asterales; family Asteraceae; genus Tanacetum; species Tanacetum coccineum. The sequence goes on along the minus strand of BQNB010203480.1, from coordinate 6,268 downwards.
AGGCTAAATTTATTAGTGTTTGCTTATGATTGCATGAAACTTAGTTTGTGATTCCTTTTACTATTGCTTCTTGTTGGTGGTGTGCACGTTAGGCTCTAGAAAACTAGTTTCTTTATTAATTGCGAAGACGTTTAGGGAAACGTGATTGTGTAGAAAGGATACCGTCACAATAGTCTTCATACTACCTTTCCCTAATAAGGTTGATCACCTTTTAAGTGTTTGAACGCCCGTAATATACTCTTAGGAGCCTTGTAATAGTCTTTATATTACCTTACTTGTGCGTTGTCTTAACGGAATATTGCATAGAAAGTGGGTTCGTGCAAATCGCTTGTGAATTAGGAAATACTTACACATTACATCGCAAGGGTGACGGACAATAGGAATAGGAAGAGCAATCTAAGGAGTAGTGCATGATTAAGTGAGCATGTTTGTTTACCTATACGAGTTTTCACATAGTTATATTAGATTAAAATTGGATTAGCAGTTAATTAGTTTAAATCAAACCCCCTTTAAACTCGAGATTTTACTTGCTTTCTAAAAAACATAAAAAATACAAAAATATTATTCTCTCAACCTTTAGACCTTAGTGACATTCGATTCGATCCTACCCAAACTACTCCCCTAGAGAACGATAACAACCCCCAAGTCTTGCCTATACTATACTACAAAGATTAGGTACACTGCCTAGGGGATTGTAAAACTTTGGTGTTACAATCTACCTCACATCAAGTTTTTTAGCTCTGCTACCGGGGAATAGTCTAGGTTTTAGATTCTAGCTAGCTTAGGTCTACTCACAAGATTCCTATCAAGTGAGATTTTATTTTTCTTTTTAGTGTAGCTTCCTTGTAGTCTATCTTTACTTTGTTTATTTGTTCTTAAATCTTTCATTCGTCACCAGGGTGGATGAAATCATACTTGAGTCGTTAACAGAAGAACAATTTGCGTGCTTCATAGAATATTACCACACAAATTTTCCTGAAGACTTTCAAAGCGATTTAAAGAGTCTTGAGGAAACATATAGGATGATGAATGGTAGAGCAAAATATCCTAACACACATAGTACCTCATCTAGTGAAACCAATGCACCAAATGAGCCTTCACCTATGATAGATCCCTTTGAACAGCCTCCATGTTTAGGATCAAATATTTTTAATGAGGCCCTTAGGAAAAGTGACCAAGTGTACCAAAATCTTATGGAGAACTCCCTTGCCTTAAACCATAAGTTGGATGAATTGATAGAATCACTTAAGTCACTAACTATGGAAATAAATGAGGAGGATTTTGCCAAACATAAGTACCATGAACAACAAGACCTAGGTAGTGTTATTTTTTTAGAAATGCCTATTAATAGCATCTTAATCTGACTCATTTTGACGCGGTCAGACATTTAGGTCATTAAGACTATTTTTTTCATGTCATTTAGAGAGACAGTAAGAGGCAAACAGTGATAAGAGCGTTTGTTTTTTCTGGTCATTAAGAGGCAGTAAAAGGCATAAATCTCTTACTGAACTAGATGTGGAGGGGGTGTCTTAACACCTCTTAATGTTTTTTTCTTACCTTTTTGTTTTATTTATTTTCTACTTTGCCATTATTTTTTTAATGTGTTTTTTTCATTTCTTGATTTTTTTTCATGTTGCACCTTTGTCTTTTGTATTAAAATTATTAAATAGAATCATTGCATATGTTTTGTTAGATAAAGAGTGTATAAGATGACATGTGTCAATTCATATATTATTCAAATTGAAGGCTACGGTTTCGGACTCATACATCTTAATTCTAACGCGACTCATTTAGTTAATCGTTTTAAAAGTTTAATTCAAACTCTCACATGTTTATTTTTATCAAATAAATATGAGATTGCATGTTTTTTTAAATACTTTTAACTTTAAATTTATTATATTATAAAATTTATTTTTTTATTTAATGAAGTTTATTTCTTGTGCGAATGCAATCGTTTTTTATTTAAATTTTAAAAACTATAGTTTAACACATTTAGACATTTTTACCAAAAAACAGTTTTAATTCATTCAGATTTAGATTTCTTAACCACTTATTCACATTAAAATGGAAATTAGATTCAGACTTTTCTACCGAATATTTAGATTCAGGGCCTCTTAATAAACAAATAACACCCTAGTTTTTCAAAACAAGGACTTTAAATCTTATGAAACACCCGGGGAATCCTATAGGCAACAAGAACATAGTGATCAAATTAGTGAGAAAGATGCCTATGAATTGGACCACGAATTTGAGATGGCTAGAGAAGGATTTGAGATACTTAGGTTCACGCTTGGGTTAGCTTCTAAATCACATGATAAGTACATAGATGATCTAGATAATATGGAGAATGAGGAAAATCCAAGTCCATAAAGTACCCCCACAAGTCCTCCCATCATTTAAGGTATACACACCGTCCGTGACTTACCCGAAAGAAGTAGAAGAGACTATAGGAATCCCAATGGAGGTAGAACCTTTGGACCACACGAAACTAGAGGATTTAGGCTTGAATACTTGTAGTCATGACCTCTTTCTTAGTTCTAGGAAGTTCCTAGTGTTGATAAATCGGAGCCTCGACCTTTACCCAATTTTTCACCCTTAGATGTAAATCTAGGAGACAAAAGAGGAACCGACCCACCCAACAACCCATATAGTCCAGGTAGTTTTAGGATGAAGGTAGTAGATCCATTGACCATTCACACACCACCTTCACCCCACGTGGGATACTTCTATCGAAATGGTGTGTATCGCTACTATCACACACACTTAACCTTAAGTCTAGGGGAGACCCACCTTTTACGCATCAAATAAGGGTAGAGTCAGGCTCGCGACTCAAACAAAAATAAGCACTTCTACGAAGGCAACCTGAGCATTTTTATTTACTTGCTTTATTATGATTTCAATTTTTAGGTTGTTTGCATGCTAGTTTTTGGTTATGAATTGTTACATGATTGGTTTGATATGTAATTATGCTTTATTTTGCTTTTGACTTCGTCTCATTAGTAACTAAAGGTACTTTGCATTATATAAGTGTAGGAGAGATCATATTTGGTTATTATGAACCTAAATTGATTGTGTGATGATTTGTGATTAATTTATATGCATGCTTTGTTTTCTTTTGTTTGTTTATGTTAAATACTCGTAGATATGTTTTGTGAATTTCTACAGGAAATTTGGACATAAAAAGATAGGATTTTTGCAGAAAATTTTCTAGAAAACAAAGAAGCAAAATTTCTTAGTGCCTGGAGATGGCATCAAGATTAAATCCTGACGGCGTCGACACTATAGTAAAGAAAAATCACGTTTTTCAATTTTTTGAAAACTTATTTTTCAAATAATTTCCAGATTTATAAAATCTAAATTTTCCTTTATGATATTTATATTTCGTGTCAAAAGTTTTCTATCCTTGATTTTAGTTTGTTTCTAAGTCTGGAATTACATCTTGTTATGATCTATCTTGGTTCGATTTTACACTTGGTATAGTTACTTTTTGTTTTTGATTTGCAGGTTATATTTGATAAGGAAAGCCCAGAAGTTCCTTAGATTTTCACATGGACGATTCTTGAATGATGATTTAGCCGGGATCTTTTTGATTTTTCTCTGTTATTGTGCAAAACCACGGTAGTATTAGTTTTTCTCCCTTTTTATCTCTTTCCCTTTATACGTTTTTCAGGTACGCATAGAACATTGAGGACAATGTTCAAAATAAGTGTAGGGGAAAATAAAGCCTTAGAAAATATTCCTTAAATTGCATTTGCTTTGTCCTTAAAAAGATTAGTAATTTACTAAAACATAGCGTAGACGGTAATTTTGACCCAAATTTAAAATTTTTATTGCACATACCAATGAAAACTTAGTATTAATATCGTCTCATTGGATAGAACTTATATGACTAGCACGAAAATCATGCCACTTAAAAAATTCCACCCCAACAATGTGAGGTTCGCCCCTAGATCTTTAGTAATTAAGCAACAATCTTTGATGATTTTATATAATTCTAACCTTTAGCTTGCTCGAGTTAAGGATTTGAGCAATCACATGTGTCTCGTTCATGGATTTGATCGAGCATGTGTGGTTTTGTCACTGTTTCTGGAGCATTGATATCGGTTAGGATTATGTGAGTGTACCGATAGTATTATAAATTCTAGAACTTGCTTTAGTGATGCATCCCGAGACTGCTAGTGAGATCGTATTCATGTGATTAGGATTTGCTAAATGATAAGAGGCATTAGGATAAACCTATGTTTTTAGCCTGTATTTTGTATAGTTATGATGGTCACCTCGATCATATGACTACCCCACACCCTTGCTTCATACTCATTTTTAGTGCAAGATACCCCTAGTACACCCTTCAGAGTCTATCCTTTTTGCGATTCTCGTAATTTTCTAGTGGATTCTGAATTATTAATGAAGAGCATTGTTTATACCCCACCAAAATGTTACACCTAAATCGACTTAGCCTTCCTTGTATGTACTTATTTTTTGTACATTATTGTTATCACATTTGTAAACTTCAGTTAATTATTTGCTTGAGTACATAGTTGCTAAGTCGAGTATTTTATTAGTGTATACAGTTTTGGGACGATTGGAATTCATGGTAGTTTTTATTTTATGGAGAAATGAGGAAGAAGTCAAATTATTACCCCCATACGTGCTTATTATACTCCATTGTTGATAAAATATAATGCCTAAAAACATTACTAATATTTTTCACATCTTTACGTTTTGATAATCACAAAATATAATAACGTTCAATGTAAAATTAAACGCAAACAAGTAATTAGTAGTAAATTTTTATTTCGAAATTTATATCACTTCAATGTATGAATAAATAAATGCTTAATGCATTTTATGATCAAAGGAAATTTTTATTCAACCTCACACTTTTATAAAATGTTGTAAACATTTTTATAAACATTACAAAACATTTTCAACAATTAAAAAAAATATTTTATTCAAAATAAAATATTTTGAAATTCAAATTTTCAAACCTAAAACGGCTAGAAAAGTTCTAGAAAATTCTCCCTACACAAAAGACAAACTGGGGAGCCCCTAGTCTAGGGCGTCCCCCTTAAATACACGGGCACCCCCCCTTAATTTTAAGGGGACTGCCCACCTATTTAAGGAGACTGCTCATAGACTGACGCTCCTCCAGTTTGTCCTATAAATACTGGACTATTCCTCACTATTTTCTCACCTTTTGCACTCATTCTTTCTGATCAAAACAGCCCACATATCCTCTCTAAAATCCTTTGATCATTTAATCATAAAGCTTTGTGTGGAAACTAGAAGGGGGGGGGGGGGGTTGAATAGTTTACACGTTTGTTTTGCGTTTTAAAATTTTACTTTCAAAAATGTATAGATCCGAGTTGTATGTTTAATCAAATTACAATATTAACAAGCAATAACTATCTAAACTAAAGCACAATAATAACAATAATAATGTAAAGATATAAGGAAAGAAATAACCAAACCAAAACACCAAGATTTTATAGTGGTTCGGCTAGGAAGCACCTCTTTGCCCTACTCTACTCCCCAAGTATCCAACTCGAGATTTCACTATGTCAACAAGCTTCCTTTAGGCGGAGAAAACCGTTTACAAGTCGCTTACGTTATTTTCCGACACTAAGCTAAATGTCGAGTCCTAATCTTAGCTAGTACCAATCTAACACTTCACAAGATACACCCACTTACAAGATCTACACTATCGGATTTACACAATATCCGAATCACACAACTACACAAGATAAATACAATAGAGGTTTGGTACTTAGAAGAAAAGAGGAGAGATCACTAATTAACACTTCGTTTCTTGACGAATACGAGTGTTCTTCTCTTGCACTTGAATGAGAGGGAAGAGATGAGAAGAAGAGATTAGATCACTTGAAACAAGATCTAAGTATGTTAGTGATCAAGAGTTTTAGTGAGAGAAATAAGTTTTAGAGAGAGAAAGAATAGACTGAAAAATTTCATGCAAAGAGGAATGATTTTCAGCAAGGGGTAGACCAATATTTATAGACAGGAAAAACCAACAGTAATTGGTGGCGGTCCCGACGGTCCAATATATATAAGGGGGCCGCCACCTAGACTCTGCTCCCTTTTTTGTCTTTTTGTAAGGAAGGTTGTATCTGGTATAGAAGCTTCCGTTTTGGGAATGAAATTTGAATTTCAAATTTTAAGTTTTTAATAAAACTTTTTTTTAATTAGAAAATATTTTCTATAATTAATTTTGTGAAAATCTTTTGTAAAAATATAATGGATGAGAGAAATA
>BQNB010203479.1:0-10759 GCA_026074375.1 Tanacetum coccineum | reverse complement strand
CTTAACATGATTTTTGATGAACATGACTGATATCTCATTTATTCGTATTTTTGTTGTTAACTTCTCACCCATTATGTTTGTTTTAACTGGTTTTAATGTATCACATTGATCTAGGGTTGAGCGTAATAGACCGTAATCCGGTCTTTGATCCATCATTTTTCTCATATTTCGTTTTCGACATGATTCGGTCTTACGCACAACCGGCGCGCTTTTTATACTTGATTGGGACCGAACATTTTGGTCCGGTCCTCGATACGGTGTTTTGGACCATTCGGTTTTTGATCCGGTCTGATTTTCAAACCCAGCTTGACCGGTCTTTACAATAATGGTTACTCCTGTTATTTGTTATCTAAACATGTGAATTAATCATTCCATTGCAACAACCTTTAAAAATGGTATTACAACCACTTTTGACTTCGTTCAGGCTGTTTTATGATTTTGTCTTGTGTATGTTTGAGGAATAAATGGCATGCATATTGTTGGCGTATAGTCCGGAATGGGCCGGACCCAATGGGCCGAACCCTATAAAAGGGTGACCCACATCCTATGTAACCCTAATTCATACACTATATATACAGGGGTAGGATCATCCTACTTAAACATGTTATTCTCTACCATCTCTTTACTCTATGCTTATACTATTCTGACTTGACCGTCAGAGGGTGGATCCCGGGGCTCCGGCCTCGGGTCCCCTTCTAACCCATTCTTCTTTGTGTGTAGCATTATTCAAGGCTCGGGAAGACAACGAACGACACCAGGAGAGTCGTCAAGACCGGCCCGACCAAATTATGCTTCAACAAGTTGGCGCCATCCGTGGGACACCGAATAAACTATGTTTCGTGTTCTCATATTACAGGAAAGCAAAAATCAGTTTCTAAAGTCGGTAACTCTAAAACCTTCGTATTTTTGTTTTTCACTCATTGCATCCTGCCATGCGTCAAACTTGATTTACCAAATCAATAAACATCATGTGATTTTAATATCACTTTAAAAGCACCTGTTTGTAGTTAATAGACATCTTCTATTCTTTGAAGTTTTCGTAACTTTATTTTGTTTTTCACTCGTAACTTTGAAGTGACACCTGTTTTGTACGTCTACTTTTCGGTACAAATCTCCCATGCACCGCCCCCAATTCAACTCATGTAGATCCGCGAATAAACTAAATCAAGTACTTTTTTATCAATGCATCCGTGGAAAGTTTTTTAGCTGTCATCATTATGACACATGACCGTGCCTCGGTCGTTTTTATGGCTTGCATAGTCCTATATGTAACTAGAGCTTGCGGAGGCGTGAAGGGGGCGAGCAAGGCTTACTTGCATAAACATGCACAATTTGTTGTACACCATCTTTTATATAGACGTATGACTATTATTAGTTAACTCATATTACTTTTAATCCGCTACATTCCTGTTGATGTACGGAATTAGATTCCCGAAGTTGGGACATAATAAATAAACAAGCACCTTGTGTTTTATATCCATACGCACAATACATTTGTTAATAAATGAAGTGGTATTAATTAACATCCTTGTATGAATTCCATACTACTAATTAGTAGTACTAAACAATACCACGGTTAGTTATATCACATATGGTGGAGCCACCTTTCTAGTAAGATCCGTGTTACGCGGGCCACGGCCTGTTGAGGTAAGTGCTAAAATTATTCATGTTTTTTGGATACTTTGTCTGTAAGTTTAATACTACTAATAGAACATAGCACCATTAAACTTGGGGGGCTATAGGGGTATACCGATACCATTATAATTATCTTCGTGCATGCCACGTAAGTATCTCCGGATATAGAACATATGTGAGAGGCGTTGCAAGCCCAATACTAAGACGAATGTCATATTCGCACCAAGTACGTAAGAGGCATCGCAAGTCTGGTACTAAGTCGAATGCAATATTCGCACCCCCTGGCCACGGAAGTACATCATTCGTCGGTTGTAAGTTGAATGCCATATTCGCATCAGGATGGGTAACCTAATAATTAACCCAGCCACGGAAGTACGTTCTCCGTCGGTCGTAAGTCGAATGCCATATTCGCATCAGGATGGGTAACCTAATAATTAACCCAGCCACGGAAGTACGTCCTCCGTCGGCCGTAAGACGAATGCCATATTCGCATTATGGGTAATCTAACAATTAACCCAGCCGCATAAATACATTTTCCGCCGGCCTTAAGACGAATGCAATATTCGCACTATTGTTCGCGCCATAGGCGATTATAGGGGGTATAAGTTTACCCATTTCATCATGCAATATGTGGGATCCGCCTTCATCATTATAAATCATTCTCATCATCCTCTCTTTAGAGATGAACAAGAATGGTACCATGCCAATGCTAGTGTTACCCCGGCTACAGAAAACATATTCTTTTTACGAGGTCTTTACCGTCCAAACACGGGAAACCAAGCATCCGAGCACAAATAGCGGCGTATGGTTCAAAAGGAAGATACCTCTAGACAAAGCATAAGTCTAGCATAACATGATCAAGAACCATATCATACTAGACTGGGGACATGTTGGCGTATAGTCCGGAATGGGCCGGACCCAATGGGCCGAACCCGATAAAAAGGTGGCCCACATCCTACGTAACCCTAATCCATACACTATATATACAGGGGTAAGATCATCTTACTTGAACAAGTTATTCTCTACCACCTCTTTACTATATGCTTATACTATTCTGACTTGACCGTCGGAGGGTGGATCCTGGGGCTCCGGCCTCGGGTCCCCTTCTAACCGGTTCTTCTTTGTGTGTAGCACTATTCAAGGCTCGGGAAGACGGCGAACGACACCAGGAGAGTCGTCAAGACCGGCCCGACCAAATTATGCTTCAACACATATGTACTTGGTATTAATTCCGACAACTTCAGGAGAAAAAGAGGCATTTACCTATTACAGAGATAGTGCGATTTGATTTTTTTATTGCTCGCAGTTTTACGAGAAATACACAGGATTCGTGATCGGAAAAAAAAAGTTTACGCTTTTGACGGTAAAGTTTGGAAATAGAACAAAGCCACCTCAATATTTGTACTTGGTATTGTTTAAGAATACCAAATATCAGAAAGTATACATATAATTCTTAGTAATATCGCACAAATATTGAATTTCAACAAAAAAGAAATGAGAACCAAAAAGAAAAAGAGGACGACTACATTGAAGAATAATACAAGTGATAAACCAACAAAATCAATTAAAGAATCAGAAAAGCCTATTCTCATTACTTTGAACTCCATGTGTTACTGGGGCTTTAGCTCTCGCTTTCCTAAAGTACCAAACACCAACTCCTATTCCAATCGCTCCGGCAACTGAAACCGCAGTCGCAGTACCTAGAAATCAAACAGCTTATATAACTAAGACGTGAACTTAAAAACATATGTCTAACAAAAAGATTGAAGTAAAAATTGGTAACAAGATATTATCGTATCTTTTTAAATTGGTAACAAGATATTACCAATATTTTTTAAACTTGATAAGATGTTATCTGTACTTTATTTAATTGGTAACAAGATATTACCAATATTTTTTAATTTGATAAAAAGATTTTATCCATATCTCTTTCCTTATTTGTAATTATCCTTTACTTGTAAATATTATTATGCTAACATTATTTTGCAAAGATTATTTTAAAAGGACTCTTATATTTTTGTCCGTGAGCCCGACTTCCGTCATGGGTCGGTCAGGCCTCTTAATAATGTGTCGCGGCCCGGCTTCTTTATATTTATGGTCCGCTCCAAAAATTATGTCGCGGCCCAGCTTCCTTATATTTCCGGTCCGTACCAAACATTATGTCGCGGCCCGACTTCTTTATATTTATGGTCCGCTCCAAAAATTATGTCGCGGCCCTGCTTCCTTAGTCGGTGTTTACCATATTTGATATACATTTTCAAAAACAAAAAAACAAAAAAAAATTGTTTCAACAGGAAACAATATAATTTTTTGATTAAGCCATGACTTGGTAAAAACGTCGCATACAACGGCATGCCATATTAAATGGTTTAGCAAATATTATTTTGCATATTTATCCCTCATTTGCAAAGATTATGCGATTTATGTGGGGGTGATGATTTACGATTATTTTTCCGCACGCCTGGACTTGTTTTCCTCTTTGACATCCGTGATCGCAAGCTCCGACCTTTCGTGACGCTCCGCACGTCCGGACGTTTTTTTTTGTATCCGCAGTCATAGACTCCGTCCTTTCGCGATACTCCGCACGTCCGGACATATTTTCTTTTTTGGTATATGCGGTCCTTCCGTGACGCTCCGCACGTCCGGACATATTTTTCATTTTGGTATCCGCGGTCATAGACTCCGTCCTTCTGTGACGCTCTGCACGTCAAACCTTGGGTGGTCAGTTTTACGAATACATAATGATATACGGACAAACTAATTCATAAGCAACCAGCATCATGCATGAGCCGCGGAACACCTGCCCGCATGGCACATCCTACAAGCTTCGGCTCTCAACGCAGCGGACATCTGCTCTTTCTTCATAACAACTTCCATTGCTTGCGGACCAATATACTCCATTGTCTAGACTCGTACCTAAGCATGGAGGCGTGGGGCTACAACCCCTCTGTTCACCCATTAGGCTCCTAATGAGTCCTTTCGCGGAAGGAGAAGAGTTCAGCCGCAGAAGGGGAAGGATTCCAGCCGCGGAAATCTTTTACACTGTTACAAAAACATATATTAACCCTCTTGCTTACCTTTTTAGACGTTTGACACGATATACACAACACGTGCAAGTTTAATTCATAAACATCAGTCAGGGGCCGTGAAGCTTCTTCCCGCACGACATGTTTTACGAGCTCCGGTTCCCAACAAAGCGGATATCCGCTCTTTCGTCCTTGTAGTCATACCGTTGTGGTTGTTTAACAATCTGCCAATATTTTTAAAATTAACGTATGCTCACCGGTCAACGGAAATAAACTTGCATTACTTCTTAGCATAAACTATAAAGCTAAAACCATGCCGAACCCTACGGTTTTTAAGACATATATGTAACTTCTGATATTACATTAATTTTACTAATAAGTCAAGTCACGTGTGAGTAAATCTACTTACATAACAAATAAAGAAAAATGTCTTCGTGCATACCATAATCTTAGTCCGTTTATCGAATGATATTTTAAATTCTTATTTCATTTTTGGAATGGACATATAAAACTTGATCAAATTATGTAACTTTGGCTACGGCTAATTTAATTTTACGATGCAAGTTTAATTCATAATGAGAAGCACCATGCATGTGCGCTGCGGAACCACTGTTAGTATGCACAGTTTTTCCAGCTCAGCGGACCTCCGTCCGCTCTTAAATCGTTGATTTATTTCTTCATTACACATGACCGTTCCTTTGTCGTATTCATGGATCATTAAGAATAAAGCGACTAGTATACCAGATTATAATCAAACATTTGTGTCTATATGTAATTAGCACTTGCGGAGATGTGAAGACGGCGGGGGGCAAGGCTTACTTACATAAACATGCAAAATTTGTTGTACACCATCTTTTATATATATAGACGTATGACTATTATTAGTTAAATCATATTACTTTTAATCCGCTACATTCCTGTTGATGTACGGAGTTAAATTCCCAAAATCGGGACATAATAAATAAACAAACACCTTGTGTTTTATATCCATACACACAATACATTTGTTAATAAATAATGCATTAATTACAGCCTTGTAATGAATTCAATACTAACTAATTAGTATACTAAACAATACCACGTTAATCAAATCACGTAGGTGGAGCCACTTTCTAGTAAGATCCGTGTTTACGACGGCCCCGCCTGTTGAGGTAAGTGCTAAAATTACTCATGATTTTTGGATAATTGAGTATTTAAGTTTAATACTACTAATAGAACATAGCACCATTAAACTTAGGGGGCTATAGGGGTATAACGATACCATTATAATTATCTTCGTGCATGTCACGTAAGTATCTCCGGATATAGAAAGTGCGTAAGAGGCATTGCAAGTCTGATACTAAGTCGAATGCCATATTCGCATTACCCGGCCACGGAAGTACGTCTTCCGTCGGCCGTAAGTTGAATGTCATATTCGCATTACCCGGCCACAGAAGTACGTCTTCCGTCGGTCGTAAGTCGAATGTCATATTCGCATTACCCGGCCACGAAAGTACGTCTTCCGTCGGCCGTAAGTCGAATGCCATATCGCAATACCCCGGCCACAAAGTCCGTCTCCGACGGTCCGTAAGTCGAATGCCATATTCGCATATCCTGGCCACGAAAGTACGACTTCCGACGGCGTAAGTAAATGCCATATTCGATTACCTCGCCAACGAAGTACTCTTCCGTCGGCCGTAAGTGAATGCCATATTTCGCATTACCCGGCCACGGAAGTACGTCTTCCGTCGGCCGTAAGTCGAATGCCATATTCGCATTACCCGGCCACGGAAGTACGTCTTCCGTCGGCCGTAAGTCGAATGCCATATTCGCATTACCCGGCCACGGAAGTACGTCTTTCGTCGGCCGTAAGTCGAATGCCATATTTGCATTACCCGGCCACGGAAGTACGTACTTCCGTCGGCCGAAAGTCGAATGCAATTCGCAATTACCGCCACGAAAGTACGTCATCCGTCGCTTTATTATACGGGTCCGCCTGCACATATAAATCATTCTCCTCATCCTCACGTCAAATTGAACGAGAAATGTATCTGCAATGTTATGTACCCGCGACTATAGAAAACGTATCTTCTACGGGGTCTTTACCGTCTAGCCACGGGAAACCAAGCGTCCGAGCACAATCACCCGACACATGTACGCGGGTGCTGCCTAAGATAGGGCATGATTGACACAGTTTGAAGATAGATATGGCGGCGTATGGTTGGAAAGTGCGAACGTCTCCGCGACGGTAAGAGTAGTCCTTTTAGTCTAGTAACCGCGGCTACGGCCACGCTTACTAGACTGGGGGGACATGATGACGTATAGTGTGGACCGACCCGGCCCACTTATACTATTATGGGCTTACTTGCTGAGGACGTATAGCATAAGTCTAGCATAACATGATCAAGAACCATATCATACTAGACTGGGGGACATGTTGGCGTATAGTCCGGAATGGGCCAGACCCAATGGGCCGAACCCGATAAAAGGGTGGTCCACATCCTACGTAACCCTAATCCATACACTATATATACAAGGGTAGGATCATCCTACTTGGACAGGTTATTCTCTACCACCTCTTTACTATATGCTTATACTATTCTGACTTGACCGTCAGAGGGTGGATCCCGGGGCTCCGGCCTCGGGTCCCCTTCTAACCAGTTCTTCTTTGTGTGTAGCACTATTCAAGGCTCGGGAAGACGACAAATGGCACCATGAGACCCGTCAAGACCAGCCCAACCAAATTATGCTTCAACACTTCCCATCGAGATTAAAGTTAACATAAAGTTCACTACACCGTCATGTATGAGATTTGCGGTGTCAATAATTGACTTATGTGTTTGAGATATGTGCAAGCATCTATATGCAATGTTCTGAAAAGTGTAACTTGTCACACAAGACTTCAAACAATACAACCCTAAATGAGTATACGTCTGACTCTTTTGTTAGGGTACCTATCACCTTAGCATTCCAAATCTCATTTAATAATTAGATGTTGGCGCTTTTTATATCGCGGTGAAGTAATGTATGTTGAATTCTCTTTCTTATTATGAATGTAGTTTAGCCTATTTGCAAGACCGACACACATCTGTCCATGTAAGAGCACCGACCTTTAAATGATCGTCGAGACTTCCATTGTATCTCATAAACAAGGATCTTCTCATTATCATCGGCACAAAATTACGTAGAGAGACCAGAGTTCCATGTGTGTAATGAGAAACCATCATGAACTCCTTGTACAAGTTCCCACATCCACCGCTTTCGATAACATGGGTGTCCTCGAAGTTTTTTGTGGCTAATTTTATCTCTTTCAGATGTTGAAATTCCTCTAGGAAAGCTGCGGTCATCTGTTGATCAAATAATAATGACCTAAATCAAATCGAGTGATCTAAGTAGTCGATCCAGAAAGGAGATCCAAATGAACGTGACTTAGTCGGGACAACATACAAACATTTATTATTTTAGGCATATAAACTTTGCTAGTACCTAATCTTATATCCATTGTATTCAAGTATCTATAAAAAGAAGCAAACATGTATTAAAGCTACATATAACTTGATCAGTCAAATAGTCAAACCGCAAAATAATGCTTAACATGAGGGATAATGAACATGGCATAAATTTTCATATTGTTTGATATGTATATATAAAAGCTACAACTACTTTATTACCAGCCTCTTATGTATATAGTTTTTCTCAACTAATCCTAGTTGTATAAATAAAGCATGAGGCACTGATACATACTTCACTGATAAACATTTCAATAACAATCCCAGACAATAGACAAACCTAATAAATTCGATAATAATTTAAAAACAATGTAAAACATACAACTCTTTCATGTGCAATAAATTCAATGCATATCATACAAACATAAGAATATAAAAACACATACAAATATACACATACCACGTATATTTAATCCATTAAAGTAAAACATATAAGGGAATAATATATGAGATTAACAACATGATTATAGATAGTACTTACGTTTGTAAGTTGTAACATGAGCATCAAAGTATCTTGAGATCACATCAGTTAAGGAAGTGAGTGTCTTTGTGTTTGAGTGTGTGTTAGGTTGGTCTAGATATAGATTAGATTTGAGGGACATCTAGATAGATTGGATCTGAAGGGAAGTTGCAGACGCAAGTATTAAGAGCCACAAAGTCAACACCTAACCAAAGTGGTACCAAGATATATCTAAGAGCAAATGGTGTAACGGCGAGAGCCCCTCGCCGTGGCTGAGGTGGCACCTCGCCGTGGCTCGCCGGGCTTCGCCGCCACACCGGCCCCCCCTCTTCGCCGAGCTCTCCGTCATAAAACGAATCAATAGTTCCGTTGGAAAAAGTGAGCCCCCATCCAAACTATCCGTTGGCAACGGATATATTAAAAAAAACTTTTTTTATTAAAATTAATTTTTAAAATCTATATATATCCAACACTTTTATCATTTTAAACACACACAAATACATTCAATCTAGAGTTCTTTCTACCTACAATCAAAAAAAAGTGTCTTGAATCCCAAATGACGGGTTTCCTAATCTCAACTTCTCGCATCTCCTTAACACAAGTAACCCGAATCAATCGCCATCCTCGAACCCGTCGACGCCATCTTCACAAAACTCTATCGGAAGCTCCTCTCAATTCCCATCCGGCCAATTCCCTTATGCTTCACAATACTTTCCCCAAATAACACCCGAACAAATCTACTTTCATCAACAATAAGCGTTTCAACAAGGGCAACTCAACACACAATTTCAAAATTTCCAAGCCTAAAATGTCCCCGAAACACAATTCAAGGTACCACAACCACAATTACCACCAAAAGAAACCCGTCAAAAAGGAAAACGAATGGCAAAAAAATCATCCATCCCCACGGTTGATTTGTCCGCGGACGACGACAACATCGAAGACGAAGAAGATGTTGTGATGACGACGACAGCTCCGAATTAAACTTCCGTGCGTTGGACACGTGAATAGGAGAAGTTATTGTGCGAGGTTTGGGTCGAAGTTTCCGAGAACAATGATATCGGGAATGACCGAAACGAAGAATGCTTTTGGGGGCAGATTCATGACGATTTCAACAAAAGTACCAATGGCGTTTATCGTACCAAGAATATGATAACGGGGAAATGGAATCGGATGCACCCCGATTGTCAAAAGTTTTACGCTATTTACAAAGGAATAACTCGTAAAAGCGGTGAAAATGACGGTGATGTTTTGGAAGCTGCGAAGGCCGAATATCGGCTTGTAATAAGGGGAAAATTTTGCTTACGAACACGGGTGGAGGGTGCTCAAAAAACACCCAAAATGGGACGCAGCGGATCACTTTGACTCGGAGGATCACACGGAAATATTCGGTCCAGATGCTCGGCCTCGACCACCGGGTAAAACGAGACCCGCCAAGAAGACAAAATCATAAACAACTGAGAGCAGCGCGGGTAGTGGTTCGGGGTCTATGAAGGACGTTTTAAAAGAGGAATTACGCCAGAAGATCCAAGCCGGTAAATCGGCGTACGAGGCAAAGAAAGTTAAAGAACAGTCGGCAACGGAGCTAAACGAGTTGCAGTTTCTCACGATTGATGCCGACTCTTTGCCTGAACCAAAGAAGTCAATTATCAAAAACAAAGAAGCACAAATAATGGCGAAATATCATTTATTTCCGTAGTTTATTTTTATTTTCGTATTGTTATTTTTATTTTCATATTGTTTTTTTTTATTTTCGTATTGTATTTTTATTTTCCGTATTTGTAATTTTTATTTTATGAAATGAATTTTAATTTGTGTGAAAAATGAAAAATAAAATAAAATTGTGAGTGGTAGAGCCCAAATGAAGAGGAGAAAGACATGTCATGAGTGAAGGGGTGTTTTTGTGTGTTGTGTTGAAATGAGGTGGCGCTGATGTGGCAGCAGTGGGGCCCAAATGAAGAGGTATTTTTGTGTCACTACACCCTTTGCTCTTATAATTAAGGGTAAATTACACCGTTGGTCCTGAACTCCACTATGTTTACCCGTTTGGTCCTCCATTCTAAGGTTCCGCTAAAATAGTCCCCAGGGTTGGCTTTTTGTGCACGCTTGGTCTTAAGCGCTAACCAACGTTAGTTGACATCGATTTCCCT
>BQNB010203477.1:0-10759 GCA_026074375.1 Tanacetum coccineum | reverse complement strand
TGGAAACGTATGGAATAAAAACCTTGTTTGATAATATACTGTTCTTTATATTCCGCTGCATATTTATATTATCTGTAAAACGTATCCTAGATGAGTCTATAACGATCTCCACAATTAGTATCAGAGCCACAGGGCTCGTAATCTAGGATCTGCAAGGTGTTTTGGTGTCGCATTTATCAAGGAAAAGAGGTACGAATTTTCTGTCTTGGTTATCGTGTCGAATCTGGTGATATTAGGGTTTTTCAGCAACCCTAATTCGATATAATAGGAAGTTTGTTCAAATTGTTGTTGATTGGTTCGTGACAACAAGATGGTTGCTGATTGTAGCTCTTGGTTACATAATTCAAGAGTTCTTTAGAACTTATTCTATGAAAAGAATCATTAGCAGTTGATGAGAATGATAAATTAGTGACAGCCTAGTGACAGCTTTGTGACTCTAAAAAGTGTCATCTGGACACTTTTTAGTTGGTGGTTATATGTTTTGTACTGCTCATACGAGACACAGTACTGCTGGTGATCGTAAATATTGGTGCTTTGCTGATGTTAAAAAGTGTCTCAAAAGGTATGGGAGGAAGGAGCACTTTATACTACCAATAAAAGTTAGTACTGCTACGCTTAGAACTGCTCATTAATACTGCTTGAGATTAAAAAGGTTAGTGCTGCTGCTTATGTAAGTTAGTGCTGCCAGGAGACGTTAATACTGCCAAGTAACTGGTTAAGGCTGCCAAAGGAAGATTAGTGCTGCCAGTTCATGTTAATGTTGCTATCACTAAAGGTTAATGCTGCCAGTTTATACTTAGTGCTGCTAGTATGATTAATATTGTTAGTATGTTTTTAATGCTGCCAGTATTAAGTTTTTGCTGCTAGGGTAAATTTTAGCAGTTACTATTGTTGGACTTAAACCAAGGTTTGTGTTGCTCGTATGTTTAATACTGCCAATAGAAGAATTTTTCTACCGTTGGTTACTACTGCTTGGTTTAAGGGGAAGCTAACATGTTATGATTTTAAATGTTCTCAAAAGTTTAAAGGCTCGTATTTCTTGGATTAATTGATTACGAAGAGGATTATTTATCACTTATTTAGAGTTGAAGTGGAGTTTCACAGGTTTGTGTTTTATCATATCTTAAATGGCTTACAACATTTAGAGGTAACTTTTTCGTGCTTATAAACAATGTGACGAAGACTTGTCAAAATCTAGCAAAGGTGTGTGATTTTTCTTATGGTGCTCAATGCTCACATTTGCTATCACTTAGTATGTGTCTCATAGAAGATGAGGATTTTTGTCAAGAGGTTGCGATCTACTTATATTTCACAGATTTATTTATAAGTTTGGAGTCACGTGGATAGTACAAGACATAAGACACAAGTTTGGGTTATTCTACTTCTACATCAAGTTCGTTATACTTAGTTTTCTTCATCAGTAATCATTACATAGAGCTTACAGAATTTAAAGATTCAAGAGATGGTTAACATATAGGTTTTAGGGAAAGCTTATTGTTAACATGTTTAACCATCTACATGCACCACTTGAGGGGAAGTGTTTCGTTACTACTGCTGATCTTTATTACTACTGCTAGTTTATATTTCTACTGCTCAGATTCATTTTTCTTATTGTGCGTAATGGTGGGCAATTTGAGTATTGGAAGGCTGGATTAGTAGTTGTGGTATATGATTTGTAGTTGTTATGATCCAAGTTGCATATCTACAGAAGACCCCTATTGGATTATGACAAAAAGGGGAAGAAGATTACAGAGATATGATTTGCAGCTTATTATGTATGGTGACATGGCAGGTTACAAAGGAAAGGGGAAGTTTTTGTTTCATTCAGGGAGATGATCACATCTCAACTTCAAGGGAAGCTTTGGCTTTATGATGAAGTTCGTACACGACTTTGTTTGTTTTGTCATCATCAAATAGGGGAAGATTGTTGGGATTCTTGATTTGATGAGACAAAGTGAATAAAAGAATGAAACAAAAGGACTTAAATGCAAAAGAAGAATTCTTCAAAAGATGGAAAATTTTGAAGATTTCAGAAGATCTCCTTAAGAAGATAAAGATACTGAAGATAATATTATATGTTAGGAGGGTATTATTTGTTCTTATCTTTTGTAATTTGTTTTTATCCTTGGTAAACCTAGATATCTTTAGTATATAAAGAGATATCAGGCATATGGTTTTAGGCATCCAGAAAACATAGAACTCTCCCAATGAGAGTCTAGAAAAATGTGTGTGTGTACACGTTTAGTTAGTAGTTAGATTAATAGTTAGTTAGTTAGTAGCTCCAAGGTATAGAATTGAGGCAAGGTGGAAACATATGGAATAAAAACCTTGTTTGATAATATACTATTCTTTATATTCCGCTGCATATTTATATTATCTGTAAAACGTATCCTAGATGAGTCTATAACGATCTCTACAAGGGGCATTTATATAGTACGTCATTATATCGTTCCTAGGCCCTGCTTAAAGTTGCAAATTTCTTCAAGCTGCTTGGTAGTCTTTGATGGTGGACAGTACCTTTAGATACACGCTTTTTTAAGGAGATCCCAAGAATTGACGGTTCCTGGAGGAAGTCTATCCACCCATCGCTTAGCGGCTCCAGTTAGAGTAATGGGGAAGACGCGCAGCATGACAGCATCATGTGATACTCCAGGAATGTTGAATAAGCTGACGATGTCTAAAACTCGCTCCACATGCTCATGGGCATCGTCGTTCTTGTTTCTGGAAAAGGTATCCTCCCTCAATTCTCGCATGAATTGACTCTTTATCTCAAAATTCACATTGCCTCCTATTTCGGGTTTGACCACGCCCGGTGCCTGGTTCCCTCGAGTCAATGCTAGATACTGCTCCATGGTGAGGTTATCGATTTCCCCCTCAGCCATTATGATTTTTCGAAATGTTTAGTAATAAGAAATCAAACTAAAACTAAATTTAGCTCCCCGGCAGCGGCGCCAAAAACTTGATGCGTAAAATTGTTTTAAATAATTAATTGCCAAGTTTTAAATTTATAAAACTCGTCTACCGATACACGCACTAACGGGCAGAGAACCCGGTCGTATATAGTGCAGTAGTTTGGTAAATCCGAGGTCGTCCCAAGAGCTAAGGTTTACTAGTTTTAATTTGA
Source organism: Tanacetum coccineum (assembly GCA_026074375.1). Taxonomy (NCBI): domain Eukaryota; kingdom Viridiplantae; phylum Streptophyta; class Magnoliopsida; order Asterales; family Asteraceae; genus Tanacetum; species Tanacetum coccineum. The sequence continues at coordinate 7,635 of BQNB010203477.1, read as the reverse complement.
TTATGTCACGTTTGAAAATGGTTTTGAGTTGATTTTAATAACTACAGAAAAGTAAATGCAATGTTTGAATTATTTTCTCATTCTTAACTTTCTATCGTGCCAGACTTTGGTTCTTGCTTTGTATAGATGAGAGTTTTCATATGCTTGATGTCTGAATTCGTCTAACTCATGTAACTGAAACATTCTTTTCTCACCCGCAGCGATGTATCTGGTTGCATTTCATCAGTTGCCCAAGTATGCAACGATGTTATAATTTTCAAATGGTAAGTGGCCAGTTTCTTTCCATATATTAGTTTGTAGGGTGTGGTACCGGTAGGTATTTTGTAGGCAGTGCGAAAAGCCCACAGAGCGTCATTAAGTTTTCTTGACCAAATAGCAGGATTGTCTTTAACAGTTTTTTCAAGAATTCTTTTAAGAGCTATGTTCGTGTTTTCAACTTGACCACTAGTTTGAGGATGATATGATGTGGAGAAACGGTGGTTAACTCCATATCTTTTCATGGTTCTTTCCATTATTTTGTTGCAGAAGTGAGTACCTCTGTCGCTGATTAGAGCTTTGGGCATTCCGAAACGGCAGAATAGTTTCTTCAGGAAGGTGACAACTACTCGGGCATCATTGGTTGGTAAAGCTTGAGCTTCGGCCCATTTAGATACGTAATCAACAGTACAAGTGAATATTCAAACTTATATGATTTCGGGAATGGTCCCATAAAGTCGATACCCCATATGTCAAAAATTTCACATACTTGAATGTTGTTTAAGGGCATCTCATCACGTTTTGATATATTTCCTGTCTTTTGGCATGCTTCGCAAAGGCGAACTAGAGTATGAGCTTCTTTGATGATTGTCGGCCAGTAAAATCCTGAATCTAGGACCTTTTTAGCAGTTATGTTGGGTCCATAATGTCCACCGGTTGGTCCGTGGTGACATTGATCTAAAATGGTTTGAGTTTCTGGTCCAGATATACAGCGTCTGATCATACCGTCAGAACATACTTTGAAAAGGTAAGGTTCCTCCCAAAAGTAGTGTTTGAGGTCAGAGAAAAATTTATTCTTTTGTTGGTACGTCATCCGTTTTGGTATAATATCAACTACCAAGTAGTTTGCGAAGTCTACGAACCAAGGTTCATATTTGGTATTGATTTCCATAAGAGTTTCTCCAGGAAAGTTATCATCGACTTCACTGTCATCGCTTATTTCATCATTTTCGATTTGGGACAAGTGATCGGCTGCAACATTTTCTGTTCCTTTTCTGTCTTTGATTTCTATGTCAAATTCTTGCAGAAGTAGAATCCATCGAATAAGGCATGGTTTAGCATCTTGTTTCTTGAATAAGTGCCTTAGAGCTGAATGATCGGTGTGAACAATAGTTTTTGAGAGAATAAGATAGGATCTGAATTTGTCGAATGCAAAAACTACAGCCATAAGCTCTTTTTCGGTTACAGTGTATTTTTGTTGAGCTGGATTAAGAGTTTTACTTGCGAAATAGATTGGGTGAAAGTTTTTACCATCTTTTTGACCTAAGACGGCTCCAACTGCGAAATCACTTGCATCACACATAAGTTCAAATGGAAGATTCCAATTGGGGCTTACGATCACAGGAGCACATGTGAGTTTCTCCTTCAATAATTCGAATGCTTTTTGACATTCATCATCGAATTCAAATGGAGTATCTTTTTCAAGCAGCTTAGTAAGAGGTCGGGCAATTTTTGAGAAATCTTTAATGAAACGTCGGTAAAAACCGGCATGTCCGAGAAAGCTTCTAATACCTTTAATATTGGTCGGGGGTGGAAGTTTTGAGATTACGTCGATCTTTGCTTTGTCGACTTCAAGTCCTGCACTAGACACTTTGTGTCCAAGCACAATTCCTTCTTTGACCATGAAGTGACATTTTTCCCAATTTAGGACAAGATGAGCATCTTTACAACGTTGGAGCATTTTATCGAGGTTGTTTAGGCATGTGTCGAAAGAGTTTCCGAAGACGGAGAAATCGTCCATGAATACTTCGACTGATTCTTCGATCATATCGTGAAAGATTGCCAACATGCACCTTTGGAATGTGGCAGGAGCATTACATAGCCCGAAAGGCATTCGCCTATAAGCGTATGTTCCGAAAGGACATGTGAATGTTGTTTTCTCTTGATCATTAGGATCGATAGGAATTTGAAAATATCCAGAAAAACCATCGAGGAAACAGAAATATTTATTTCCTGCGAGTCTTTCTAACATTTGATCCATAAATGGCAAAGGGAAATGATCTTTTGCGGTTGCTTCATTGAGTTTACGATAATCGATGCATACTCGCCAACCCGTAACGGTTCTTGTTGGAACAAGTTCATCATTTTCGTTGGTGACGACTGTAATACCACCTTTCTTTGGTACACAACGAATGAGACTAACCCAAGGACTATCAGCAATTGGATAAATAATACTGGTATCAAAGAGTTTCACGATTTCTTTCTTAACAACTTATTGCATGTTTGGATTTAACCTTCTTTGTTTTTGGACAACAGGTTTCTTGTCATCCAGAAGTTGTATCTTGTGTTTGCAGAATGATGGGCAGATACCAGGAATGTCTGTCATTTTACAAGAAAAGGATTGCTTGTGTTTTTTAAGGACGAATACAAGTTTGCTTTTGCTTTCTTTGGAAAGTTGAGGTGATATGATAACGGGAAGAAAAAAGGGTTCTTCTAGGAATACATATTCCAGATTATCAGGTTGGGGTTTAAGTTCAAGATCAGTAGGAGGTTCTTCGAGAGATGTTTTGATTTTATAGTCTGTATTGATGGTAATTTTCTCGAATGGTGGTTCTTCGGTATCGGATTCAGAGTCAGAGTTTTCATCGGCAGTCATTGCCATGAATTCATCGAATTCAGCAAAGATTTCTTCTTCGAGAAGGGTTCCTTCGATGGAATGAAGGATTTTACTACCTTCGTCTAGAAGAGCATCGAAGTCTTCTTCTAAGATTTCATTGATAACATCGATACTGGAACAGGTATCATCGTTCGAATATGAGTGTTTCATCGCAGAATCAATATTGAAGATCATTCGTTCAGTTCCAACTCCAAGATTGAGTTGTTTCTGTTTAACTCTAATAACTACATCAGCAGTGTGAAGAAATGGTCGTCCCAAGATGAGAGAAACTTTGCTATCTTATTCCATTTTTAAGATAACAAAATCGGCAAGAAAGGTGAATTTACCAACTTCAACGAGCATATTTTCAGCTATTCCAACAGGGTATTGGAATGATCTGTCGACTAATCTCATGCTCATTTTGGTAGGTTTAAGAGTTTCGAGAGATAGTTTGGCATATAATGAATACGGCATAAGGTTAATGCTAGCACCTAGGTCGGCTAAAGCATTACAAGAGAAAGTTTTGTTGAAATTACATGGAATAAGGAAACTTCTGGGATCTCCGAGTTTGGGTGGAACTTTGTTTTGGATCATTGCTGAACTTTCATCGCTTAAGAAAGCGGCAGAAATTTGTTCGATTTTGTGTTTGTTGCTTATTAGTTCCTTGAGAAACTTTCCATAATTAGGCATTCCGGCTAAGACGTCGATAAGAGGTATATTGATTCGAACGGCGCGGATCATGTCGAGAAATTTTTCGTATTGGGCTTCCATTTTCTCTTTCCTTAGACGTTGAGGATACGGGATTTTTGGTTTGTATGGTTTGGGTAACGGAGTTTCTTTGGCTGGTTTTAGATTTTGAGTTTTTGGTTGTGGTGTAGGTTCGTCTTCATCATCACTATCGAAATTGACAGGGGTTTCAGAATTGTCTTGTTGATCATTTGGGTTAACTGGTGGGTTATAGGATTTACCACTTCTTGTGAATACGACATTCACATGCTCATTGCGAGATTGCGGTGGTTGATAGGCTTTGGAATTGTGTCCTTTTGGGTTTGGTTGAGTGTTACTTGGAAGAGATCCAGAAGGTCGACCAGATTGCTTGTCAGCAAGTCTGTCGAACTTAGTTTCAAGGTTTTGAATGGAAGCTTGATGATTTTTGGCTACGGTTTCGAGTTGGGTTTTGAGATCCATGAATGTTTCTTTGACAAAAGCGTTGGTTGATTGCTGAGATTTCATGAAATCGTTAAATTGTTTTTGAAGGTCATAGGATTTATCATCGGTGTTGGATCGGTAGTTGTCTCGGTTGTAACTACTTCGTTCGTTTGAACGCCAATTATCGCGATTTGAGTCTCGGTCGCGGTAATCATTGTAAAAACGAGTCTTACGAAAAGTTTGCATGAATTTTGCTTCTTCTTCTTCACAAGACATGGGTATGTCATCTTCAGCAAGATCAGGTTTTGTTTTTTTAGCATTAGATTGAAGTTCTTTGTACTGAGCATCTATTTTGAGGGTCATGGCATCCATTTAGGCCATAATTTTGTTAGTATCAGAATTACTGCTGCCTTCATTGGCGAAAGCAACAGTCTTCTTAAGAGATGAGTTGGTTTTTTAATTTTTAGCCCAGTCGAGCTTGAGTAACACTTTATCTTTGAGAATCTGATAAGCTTGATTTGGTATTTTATAAAGGAAAATACCACCTGCTGCGGCATTCAGAACTTCTTTAGTTATTTCGCTGAGACCATGATAGAAGATTTTGATAATATTGCCTTTAGACAAATTGTGACCATGGCAGTTTCAGAGCATTTCCTTCATACGAAGCCAAGCATCGGTTAGAGATTCGTTTCTATGTTGAGAAAAGGTACGGATTTCTCTTGAGGATAGATCGGTCCGAAAGAGGCGGGTAAAGGCATGTATCGCCGGGGTGTTTCGATGAAGGGGGGGGGATGTTGTGGGTTTTGTGGGGGGTGGGTGTTACTGATGGAGCCTGGGGGAAGAATCGACTAACGAAAGAGGTTCAAAGTTCATCCCATGTTTCGATAGTTCATTCGTTGAGTTCGTTCAGCCATGTTTTTGCTTCTCCAGTTAGTGATAGGGGAAACATCATTAGGCGAACGGCTTCATTTTCAGTATTTCTGTATTTAAACAAATCGCAGATTCTGAGGAATCCATGAATGTGTTTGTGAGGATCGGTTTTGATTCTACCATCGAATTGGTTTCCTTTGACAAGAGTCAAGTGGTTTCCTTTAATGGAAAATTCATTGGCGGTTTCAGGAATAGTGATTGCGAGACCGGGAGTCGGAGCGACAACACGATCGACAACCCACATGGGTTCGTCATCCATGGGATTGAGATTTTTAAGGGTAACGAGAAAGTGACGGAAGTAATTGATGTCGAGAATTGGCAGATAGACAATTCTCGGGTTTTGAGGTGGGTTATTTCTTTGATTGAATAGAACTCTCCTGTTACGTTGACGACGTCTTTGATTCTGAGTACGTTCAGGTTCAAGTAATGGTTCAACAAGTTCAGAATTGGAAGCACGTGTATGCATCCAAGGGAGAAATTGTTTGGGTCAGTTTTCCAGAAAACTGTACGGCGATTTTTTGAAAAAGAGTGGGAGTTAAAATAATTTTCCAGAGTTGACTATAAAACGAAAAAGTAGGTGAGTTAAAGTAATTTTCCAGAGTTGACTACAGAACAACTTTAAATTTATAATGACTAAAAATACTAATTTTTATTATAGGGAAACACACGGGTAAAAGTATAACCTACGTATGTAGTATAATCTTTTTAGGTAAGACCTGGTCGTCCACAGGGATTTGAGTAGTGTTTAAATAATCAGAAAGAAAATAGACTTAAACAGTTTTTGAAAATAACTTTTGTTTTACTAGTGATAATAAAGATGACTACTCGGATAGATGAAAATAATTCATAAGTGTTGGAAATGATTAAGACCTCGAAGATGGAACCTTTAAGTTATAAAAAGGATTTATCGTCAGAAAAGGTTTTCACAAATTAACTTGATTAACTTAAGACTTATATTTAGTTCACTAAACCAAATGTGTCACTCAAATAGTCCAGTTTCTAATATATCAAAGCTTATTTTGTTTATCAGTTTACGAAAGTGGATTTCTCATTACAGACGATAAAGATCATAGACAAATCTTTAAAACCACATAGATCATAATGGTTCTTTCGACCTATACCGATATGATTATATAATCTAAGATTGATAAGCAAAACCGACAAGATAAGACATAATAGGATTGCAACATAAGCTTGAGATTAAAGAGATCATGATCATACCAAACACTTATTCATTATCATAACATCACCGAGTAGTCATGAGAGATTTAGCCTCTCATGGCTAAGGAGTTCATAACATATCTTGATTCGATAACAAACTTCATTTTTTCACTAAACTAGTATGGTGTTCTTCGTCGTTCTTGGTGATTTGATCTTTATTCTTCAAAGGATATGGTGTTTATGCTTGGAGAATGATTGGATGATGATTTTGTGCGTGTGGGATGAGGGGATTGATACTTAGTTGTTTGTAAGTATGAGATGGATATGAAATGTGTGAATTTTGGCTCTATTTATAGGCTGATTTCAGGGTGGAAGTGCGGCGCATAAGGTAAAATGTGCGGCGTACTTGGTGATTAAATGCGAGGGGAATTTAATGTTTATTGGAGAAGTGCGGCGCACAAAAGAATTTGTGCGGCGTACTTAGGGTATTAATGCAGTAGTATTTATGTCTTCATTTATTCTTCAACGTCAGATAGGAAGTGCGGCGCACAAAAGAAATTGTGCGGCGTACTTATGGAGTTAATGCGTTTTTTGACTAAGTCTTTAATTCTTTGACTTTGAGGAGAAGTACGGCGCACATTGGGTAAGTGCGGCGCACATTTGCACTTTTAGTTTGAGACTTTATCTTTTCTTGTATGTTGTTTTCCCGAAGTGTATAAATACTTGATCTTTGTTGTGATTGACCTCGGGATGTCTTCAAGTGAACCTGCACATATTTCATGCTATTAAGTATCAAAAGTTCACGAGAAATGATAAAATATAAACAAATAACGCCACCGAAAACATGTATAATTTGGGTGTTATCAATGTCCGTCCTTCCAGATGACAAAATGAATTATGTCATAAATTGCTTAACTACTAAATCAACATGGGATGACCTAATACTATATCACGAAGGCCCTTCTGATGTGAAAGAAAGTAGGGTCATGGACCTGAAGTTGTGCTATAACACCTTCAAATTCAAAGAAGGTGAATTTCTAACACAAACTTTCACCAGATATAAAGCTTTGATGAATGAGTTAGTAAATGATTGCATTAACCTGTCAAAGCTTGAAATAAATACTGGTTTTATAAACGAGTTACCAAAGAAGTGGCTAAGTTTCTACTAAAGTCTCAGAAACACAAATCATGTAAAAGATTATGAGCTTGCTTCTCTATTTGGTAAACTCGAATATGAAGAAAACCTAATAGACAGTATTTAGGAGATTGAAAAGAGCAAATCTCTTGTCACTGCAACACCTTTGTCAACTACCTTCTTCTCTTCCTCTATTGTCTAGGACTTTCAAGATAGTTGATTCGATCAAAATAGTCTATATATAATAAAATATATATCCTAAATATCTCAAATTAATTATAGCATAGAGAGTATCCCGTTTGATAAGAAAATTGCTTGAGGACAAATAGTATTTTATCTCCCGGATGTCGTATCCCGACAAGAGGTGAATTTGAATTCCACAAAAGTATTTTGTTTGATGCTTGAATAT
>BQNB010203473.1:0-10760 GCA_026074375.1 Tanacetum coccineum | reverse complement strand
ATTTATATTTGTGTGAAATAGAGGAACCTACAAAAACCATGGAAACCAAGCTGAAGGTATTGAAGCACGCGGAATGATGTATGCCTTTAGAGGAGGAGAAACCTATCAAGACCTTGACGACATGGAAAATGATATCAATGCTTAGACTTTATCTCTTTAGGAATTCTCATTGTACTTTCGCTTAAATTTCTGTCGTGCCGAATGATTTCAAATTATCTATCAATCAATGTATTGTAAAAATTTTGTCAACTTTACTTTAACTTTCTATTATGCAAGCCAAATTGTAACACTATTTTGATGAAAATGAGCATTGCATCGTTAGTCCTCAATTATACATGGCCTGATCAACTATGTATAATTTAGGAAAGTACCATGCCATGCTGAGAAGTAGTCACCATAAAACTATTATAAAAAAATCAAAATTTTTACTTATATTCTCGAAGGATAACCCACCGACAAGTTCAACCATCATCAAGGAATTAAGAACCGTACCAATGTGATTCCAGCTTAAGATAGCAAATTGAATTAGCACGTATTAGGAGGATTAAGACAAGTATATATACCTCTTCATCAACACTATTTCGGAAGGCAACTCAAACTGAATTGCGGGATGCAATTCTTTTAACACGGGGAGACTGCAACAATTCACATTTTCATATCTTTTTACGTCAATAAACATTCAATTATATATTTTAAACTTTCACGCGTTCACTTTAAATTTTCATCGTTTAGCTAAATCGCTTAAACTAAAAATCAACATTTAACGTAAACGAGCATTAAACAAATAAATGTTTATGTCAAGTAAGTGTTATAAAGTTATTGGGATGATAATTTATAACTTTACGCTTTTTATTTTTATTGGTTAAGTAACTCGTTTACGTCACGTAATAAAACTACATTTTTGCACGCATGGCAAACCATTAACCCATATACACTTCAACAAATACCCACCTTTATACCCAATACCCAATATATATTTCAAACTTTGCAAACATTTACATACTAGCTGAATTTTTACTAAACACATACATTCATCTCTAATTAAATCAAGGCTTCCACTGGTATCATTAAACTACAATTTCTATTAACCCTTGATAAATACTAAAAGCAAAAGTGTATGAACAAGCCACAACTTTCTTTCCATTGCCTCTCATATGTGTTGTCACCGGTTGATAACAAGTAAAAAAGCAAAGCATGCTATGCTTGGTCACGTCCATTCTCACACCACCATATTGTCATACAACTTTGTCATACTTTACTTACACCTAGGATTAGAAAACTATTTGAACCATGCCCTTTTTGATTCCTTTCCATGATAAATACTACTACCTAAGACAAACATGTCTCTTGTTTCATTTTGTGGTACACGACATCAGTAAACAAAACACATCCTTTTGCATTTCTTTTCACATCACACAAACTTATAACCAAGCATGCTAACTTCCCATGCCTTTAGACCTCAAACCCTACGCCACCATGTAACTCAGCCCATACTCTCCATTTTTAGTTAGTATAAACCAGATTCCATGCAATCTAGGTAGTATAAAACAATCCACAAGACCATACTTAGGCCATGCTTTGTGTAAAACTCTTCGGATGACCTATTCAACAAGCATGTTTATTTTCCTTGATTTGGTACCCTAAAACCCTACGTCCTCATGCAATAGAGACCATACTCATGCATTATCTTTAGTCTAAATTAGATTCCCATGCCTCCTAGGTAGTATAAATTATTAACAAGGCCATACCAAGATAGTATAAATTATTCATTTATAACTCATTTACAAATTAATTTTACATACTCATTTACATATCTCCCGATGAGATACAATACTTGATTTCATTTTTGGACACAAGTGGACATTTTAAACTGATTGTGTGTCTGCCTAAGTAGCGATAACCCACTAAGCCTACTATCATGAAGTGTCAATTACTAGATTGTAAGCGCGGATGTTATAAATAGATATGTTTGGGATTGACATCCATGTTTGGGTGAGTTATGCTCACTGTGCAGGTTTGCCAGACAATGGACGTATATCATGTCGGATTTGAGATGTTTCGGGTTGAACATCATCACGGGCAATGTTGGCAATTTATATTGCAAGTCATACATGTCGAGCTTCAGTGTCATGAGCTTAGGGAAACGTAATTGCATTTTGTGATAGTAGTATGTGTTGCTATATCACAGGGAAAATCTTGTCGTCCACACTACTCTTACTGAACGTTACTGATTGGTAAACACTTTTATGGTATTGCGAGTGAAGCAGTGGACAATACATTCAGTTGATCTTAAATTTACAAGTACATTTTGTGATATTGTGTACATCACAATTATCATACATACTCTTTGAACAATTATGGTCCAACTTTCATACGTACATTTTTGTGACTATTATAAGGGTTGAAATGGTCATACACACTTTGCAAATCATTGGTTCAACATTTATACTTAAACAAACCTATGAACTCACCAACTTTATGTTGACACTTTTAAGCATGTTTTTCTCAGGTGAATTAGATGCTTGGCTTACTTGATGTGCATCGGAGTCTAAACAATACAAGATTACTTTTCAAATGACACGTTTAGAGGTCGTTCTCTCATAGCTTGTGCAAAAGTACTCATGAAGTAACACTCCCGAACATAATTCTGTTGCGACCCAATTTGGAGGTGTTACAGATTGGTATTCAGAGCCAAGGTTATAGAGAACTAGGTTGCATATTTTACCTAGACTATAATTGTTTTTACAAATATTGCATCACATCAAACTTTTTCATGTGTATACACACTACTTGCTTACTTGCTTACATTACTTGCTTACATGACATACATATATACATATATGCTTACATCCCTTATGTATATTTACATTATTTATATAAGAGTTATTATATAAATGATAGAACATTTCTTAAGGCAAAGTAATACTATAAGCTTGTATATCCTAAACATTATCCAAACATTAATTTATCTTATATGATATTTTGCCATCATTCATTTATGCCATGATGCATTCCATTTCACCATGCTTATTCTTTAAAAACAACAATGTTTTACTATATAAATGCTATTTATATACATACTTGATTTTCATTCTAACCACCTCAGACATTGTGAGTTACATAATGGTCTCGTTTACACCTCAGACATTGTGAGTTACATAATGGTCTCATTTTACTTCTCAGACCTTGTGAATTACACAATGGTCTCACTTATTTCTCAGACATTATAAGTTATACAATGGTCTCTAAAACTTTTTTTTTCATAACCTTATACAATATCGTTTTACACAAAACCCGTTACAGTTTTGTTTACATGGAGTTATGTGTGAATCTAAGTATTACAAGTCTTGTATGGGCGAGACTTCTAATAGGAGGATAGATATGATAATTGCTATGTTAACTCGTTTATAAATACCTTTATCTTATTTACTTTAACCGTGTACTCATCAACTATTTATATACTATGTTGATCTCCCCAGATTGTTTTACTCCCTGTCTCCGAAGACAAGTTTTAAACACTCGTCTCATACTCATTAAAGCAGCTGCATCGTCGTATCATCCACCACCTTGAAGTTTATGTGAGTACGCGTATTGCATCGGAAATTCTTAAGTATGATGATTTATAATCTCTTTATTTGAATGGATTGGGACGCCTCTTCATTTAAATAAATAAATTATAAATCAACGAACCATAAGTTTATCATTTATTACTTACATAAATTGGGACGCTTCTTTATGTAAATAATAAATTATAAATGAGTGGGCTTATTTGTATCCAATATGACATGAGTATGAACTCGAACCCGATAATCATCGGAATCCGTTAAAAAGATCTAAAAACACAATAGTGTCTTACCACTCAGCAAAAATCTTAAGGCCTCACTTGAACTACCTGATCTCATTCTTAAGTTATTACTTTTGGTGTTACAAATCCTTGCAATCATGAACTGTTTGTGGAGCTAACAGACTTATTACACTCTTTAGCTAATGGACTTTGTTTAATATCGAACTAACAGACTAAGTACAATATTTCACCACCTATCACATAAGCTCTCCCACGAGCTCCTCCCAATTGTTGACCTTTATTCTAGGGATATTGTTTCTCGAAACGACCTCACTCTCCAAATCCCATCACCGTTTGTTATAGTTATTGTTTGTTGTTGGATGGATCCTTGAGCGATCCCAGCTCATACAACTTTATCCACTAGGAAATGCAACCCCCTTTAAACAAGATAAGCATCTGTCAATATAGTATTTGGTTGATTTATTCATTGCAGACCAATAGTACAACAATTTAAGTCATGATACATCCTAGTACTACCTAAGTAAGTTGAATACTTACATCCATTAGCCTCGTCCGATATTAATAATCAAACATTACATATATCAGAAACTAGACTCTGCCTTTAAACATTTACAACCTTATATAGACATACCCACGCAACTACACCTTCTCCTTTGATGTTATCACTATTAAGAGATTTTCTCTATAACGCATTTATATCAATCATAAAACTTGTAATGATATTTTTCTAAAATACCTATCTTGATGGGTTAAATATCCTTGTCAAACCTAGCAAATTTATGTACATTAATAAGTTTCGAAACATCAAATTTTGCTAAATAAAGTTATCGACGTCATGTTTAAAACGGGTTTATTAAATCTTAAACTACTTTTTGGTCACACAATCGGTTAACACAAATCGAATCCCATCCCGGGACGGGATTCCTTTAAGGGGTAGGTACTGTAACAATCCGCATTTTCACTTTATTTTACGTCAATAAATATTCAACTATTTATTTTAAACTTTTACGCATTCACTTTTAATTTTCAACGTTTAGTTAAATCGCGTAAACTAAAAATCAACATTCAATGTAAACGGGCATCAAACAAGTAAAAGTTTTTGTCGAGCAAGTATGATTTAATCATTATAAAGATAATTATTGACTTTTTACTTTTTATTTTTATTTGTTACGTAAAACGTTTACGTTTCGCAATAAAACTACATTACCATAAACCCATCTATACTTCAACAAATACCCACTATTATATCCAATACCTAAAAATTATAAACTCAATAAAAAACCATTCTAGTTGAATATATACATACACAACATAAATTAAATCCTAAATTTTCCACTAACACATCAACTATATTATGTTTTATCCAATGGTTAGAACCAAAAGTGATACTTCTTGTCTAGCTTTCAAAAGTCACCATCCTTGTTCCCTAGGCATGCTTGTATTCGGCCAAGATTAAGAAAAAGAATAAAGAAAGAAAACCTTGCATGCTTGATAAATCCTATCTCTTACACACTCTACATACCTTCTTACATACCTAGTTACTAAAATAAGATAAAAGCCTTACCACTTGGTCTCCTTAACTTCTCATTCACACGACAACATAAGTACACAAGAGCTAGCATGCTTAAGCTTTGTCTTAATCTATTACATCTAACATGTATCCTACACTTGAAGCTAGTGACTTATTTAATCCAAAAACCTTACTCTTTTATTTTCTCCTTTTGTGTAAACCATCCCCTCCCAATAGTTTAACAAAGTGGTATTACAAAATATCTAGGCTATAAATAGAACCTCCATTCTCTTCACTTTCCATACTTTAACAAGAAAGAAATATCACTCATCCTCTTCCTCCCTGGTCCACGAACAAAAGAAACAAGATCATGAAATAAACAAGCTTGGGTCATATTTAAACTAGGGTTTTCTCACTAAGTTTCGGGTTACACTTAAGCCACATAATATTGCACTCTTTCTCCCTTGGGTACTTCAAAACAGCAGCTAGCAACACCAAGGATACAAGTGTTTTGGGTTATATAGTATTAGTTATTTTGGAAGCTTGGGTATTAATTAAACTAGGGTTTTTGTGACATTCTTTGCATTCGTGTTCCATTCATTCGGGTATAGTAAGCTTCGAAACCTTTTCATTCATCTTGTATCTATTCTCTTTAGTCACTAGTAGTGTGCTTGTAAACCTTAAAACCAAGAAACACACGATTTCACAAAAATGAACAAGCTTCTGATACTTTCTGGTTCATTGAGAAACCCGTATAAAAACATGACTAATGAAATTTATGGGTTTACCATTCGTCAACGAGGTATATGAGTAGTGTTCATGTAAAATTTCAGCCCCTAATACCTTATAACGAAGCGAAAAATAAGTTTACAAATATGTGATTTTATGTGAAAAATAGTGCTAAACTGGGTTGACTTATATCTTGAAAAATGACCCGTTTTACTTGGGTAATGGGTCAGAACTTTGGTGGGATTTATAGAGGGCTTGATTAAGAACGTGTAGGATTTGGAATTTCACAAAAAGGTTGAGTAACGAACGCGTGATATAAGTTGCAAAATAGCCATTTCATTAACAAGTTTTTAAGCTACGAAAATGGGTTGTTTTATGTACCTCTTTTGACCATGTTAAGAGCTGAGTTAGGTCAGGTTATGGAGTATATGTAAACTTGAGATGGTTGTGACCACGTAAGAGAAAGAATGGGTAAAAAAGATTAAGAAACGAATAAGATATGGTCTTGTGAAAATGTCCCGATTGAACTTGTTCTATCTTGTTTTAGAAACATATAAAGATCACTAGAGTGCGCTATAATCCGAATAAAAATGTGCTAAATGTAGACCACCATGTCGACGATACCTAGAAAAAAGAATCACTAAAAATGACCCGTTAACAAAGCCACAATATGTGCTCAAAGTTGGGCGTCGACGTGTGCATTTTTGCACATATTTCTGGTCTTGAACCGGCATTTAAAAGACCTTGTGTCCTAGTGTCCAAATTGTCCAGTTACGTAATTCTTGGACTTATATTTAGAACGTAACGACCTGTCAAAATTGATCGTTTGACCAAAATTAATATTTTTCAAAAACGAATACATTCATTATTTAATCGAGATACAAGCACATACTAGGGACGAAACATTATTTAATTCATTTATATTGCATATTTAGCTTAAATATGTATTATTATCACTTAGGTTGCGGATATAGTTCTTTCCTCATTTTGTGTGCATCGTTTTCCATGCCTACACTTATTTTATATTATCTTGTTATTGCATCAAGGTGAGTTTATAGCCTCATGTTTTACTTGTTTTACATATATTGTTGGGGTTAGAACATGCTTGTTTACAAATTCATTTACATGGTTGATTCAAACTTGTTACATATTCATTTACAACTCGTTACAAATTGATTCACATACTCATTTACATATCTCACGATGAGATACAATACTTGATTTCATTTTTGGACGCAAACACATACTTGACTTTCACTCAAATGATTTCGGATTAGCTTAAGCAGGTTGAACGGTTAACTACAAGTTGGTAGACGCGAATGTTATAATATAGATCTATTCGGGTGTGACAACCCCGTTCGGGTGATTAGCTATCACTGGTGTCGACATTACCGAGCCAACGAACGTTATACCATGTCGAAGCAAAGAACGACATTTACATGAACATGAACATTTACGATGCCTTGAATAAAGTGGCATACAAGTCTGAGCCTCAGTTTCATGAACTTAGAGTAATCGTAATCACTCATTTGACAATACATACTTGAAATCATTCGTGATATTTTCAATTATCATGCATACTTTGAACAATTGTGGTCCAACTTTCATACGTACATTTTTGTGACTATTATAAGGTTTAATGGTCATACACACTTTGCAAATCTTTGGTTCAACATTTATACTTAAACAAACTTATAAACTCACCAACTTTATGTTGACACTTTTAAGCATGTTTTTCTCAGGTGAATTAGATGCTTGGCTTACTTGATGTACATTAAAGTCTAAACAATACATGATTACTTTTCAAACGACACGTTTAGAGGTCGTTCTCTCATAGCTTGTGCAAAAGTACTCATGAAGTGACACTTCCGGACATAATTCCGTTGCGACTCAATTTGATAACGTTCTACTATGTCGGTTAAAGTGACCATCATCAACTTGCAAGACATGCTTGATGTTGGTTGTTCCGTTGTTCTCTCTCTCTCTGAAAATTGTCCACCCTGGCCAAGACTCCAATCCAGAACCATTACATATATTTACTACACGGTTGTATATACCATATTTTTCTTAGTGTAGCCATTGACTTCAGGATAGAGCTTTGTTGCAATATGTGACAATCCACATTTTTCAGGTCATTATATGTTAATAAACTCAAAACTATTTACTTTGAACATTTATATGTTTACTTTTACGCGTAACCGTTAAGTTAAATCGCGTAAACTGAAAAACAACTTTAAACGCAAACCGGCATTAAACAAATATAAGTTTACGTCAAATATGTGTTATATGAATATTACGAATATAATTTATAAGTTTACACATTTTATTTTACAAGTTTTACGTGAAACGCATATGAATACATTTACGTACATGCATGTATACAACTAGCCATCACCTTTCTTATTTATTCATACATATACATATAAATATATCATAATACCAAAAAATTAAAATGTTTTATCCTCTCTTTTGTCATCAGCCGCCCCTTGCTATTTAGAGGAAATGCAACATTATGGGATATGATACCACACCTTATAAGGCAAGATTTCTTCCTAGGTAAACATGTGACCTTGCTATAACTCACAAGACCATACCAATCGCTTTTCTTGGGTATAGGGACACGCAAGAACAAGGTTCAAGGACTCTCAAGCCACTTTGGTTAAATTGTTACTGTGCAAGGCCTAACTAGATTTAAACCTTTCTTTTAATACAATTAGAAATAGGAGTTGTAGCTACACTTATTTCTTACAAAGAAACAAATCATACACACTCTCTTTCTCTCCTCTACATCTCACGGTAACAGCAAAAGCACCAAAGCAAGGGTTTAGAACTTGGTTAGGTCTTGGTTAAGTGTTTCTAAAGAAGAAGGGGTTTAAAAGGGTACCAAGCTTAGGGTTTCTCTAGGGTTTTTCGAAAGTTTTGGGTTAATTTCGTGGCTCATTTGTGTTCATCTTCCTTTCAAGCCTTTGTAAGCATGTTCTTATATGTTACATTAAGCATACATGTCATTGTTGAAATTATTTACATCACCAATATATAGTTGTTAACTAAAAACATTATTTTTCTAAATATTTGATAAACCTTCTGATGTCGTGAACTTCAAATCGTATTTCACCATCTAAAATCAAGCTTGCATGGGATTTAACTTCACTACACTAAACTAGGATGTTAGAAGTAAGTTATATCCGAAAACTAGAAGCCTTGGTGTTGTTTTAATGTTTCTTTTCGAATATGTTGCAAACTATCATATGTTGTACACACTTAATCATTTTCACTAATAGAAATGGAAATTTCGTTGGGTTGGACTTCACTACACTATATTTTGATGTTAGAAATAAAGCATAATCGAAATCTAGAGTTTATGAAAGTCTTGTGTTATTTTAGTTGCGGTTTTAGTGTAAAAACTAGATAATAGAATGTGCTATAAGGCCTGACTTTAGCCAAACTTTCGTACCACTTAGTCAAGAGTTGACAGACATTCGGATGGATTTAGTTGTAGCCTAAACTACAAGATAAATATTGCAAGTTGAATCACCAAAAACGAACATCGGACGAGAAAGTTACAGCCAATTGAAAATCTACAAAATTTACTAAAAGCTGTCAAAAAAGTATAAAACTGAATGACCAGGCTACTTTGGACCTGTTTTTGAGGCATCTATGGTTAGAGTTGGGTTCTGGGGTAAACTGAGTTGTTGTAGAGGGGATAGGTATCTTTCCATAGCCTCTAGAATCACTAGTAAAGAAGTTAAAATAAGTAAGTTACGTCCTTTCAAAACTCTGACCACACGATTTTTAAGTGCTGAGTAAAACTGAAAATAACTGAAGTCTGGAAACAGCCAGATATTTGTGAGTAGCCAACTTTGGCACTGTTTTTGAGGCTGTTAGGGTCCTATCTGGGAGAAATGACAAACTAACTTTTTAAAGTACTCAATCTCTAGTTTTTAAAAAGCCAAACGTGCGTCCGTAGGGTCTGTAACGAAGGAGTTATGGACTGTTAAAACATGTGACTGGCAATTTTTAGAACTTTTGAAAACATGAAAATAAATATTTTACTTTTCCGTAATCCACGTTTTAACTTGTAAAACTTAAACGCAACCGTGTACGGGTGATGTATGATTTATATAAATGCATATGTATCATTGCACTCTAGTTTTCATTATCCTAAAAGCATATTAATTATTTTGGTTGCGGTTAGAATTTCAATGCATTGTTTTTCGTGCTTACATCTTTATTACCGATATTACTATTTGCTTGAGGTGAGTTTATAGCCCCGCTTTAACTTATTTATCACTATTTTATAAATCTTGAGGTGAGATACATTGCTTTATTTTATACTTTGGACACAAGTACTTTTCTTTCTAAACGATTATTGATTAGCCTAAGTAGCGATAATCTACTATTCCCGAATTATCATGAACCATTAGTTACTTTGTGTAAGCGTGAGTGTTATAAATAGATCTATTGGGATTAACATCCCCGTTCGGGTAAGTTAAGCGCCTACTAGTTTTGGAGGACCGAACTAACGGACGTATACCATGTCGGACTTAGGGTGTTGCGGATTGAACACCTACTTGAGTACTTTGTTTGCATTAAATTGCATACATACTGTGTTGTAGCTTCGGTGTCATGAGCTTAGTGCAATCGTAATTACTTTTTTGTAATATTGTATGTGTTATAATAGTCATACACTTTGAAATATTGCGGTCCAACCTTACT
>BQNB010203472.1:0-10760 GCA_026074375.1 Tanacetum coccineum | reverse complement strand
GGCTTCCTGTTGACTGAAACTGGTTCCTGTTTGACTCAAACCGAACCGAACTGGTTAACTGATTTGCGCACCTCTATTGTGATTCTTCTTATTTAGAGTCCCTCTAGAGGCTCTGATACCACTTGTAGGTCCAAAGTCTTGGATCTGTTTAGCCTTTTGTAAGACTATAGCTAACTTGAATAAATCCAAATCAACTATATGAGAGACAATAACTATGAATACTATGTGCTAATGCGGAATCTTAACACAAGTACTAAGAAGAACACAATGTAACACTTTGCTATTTGCTATTGATTTCTATTAGGGTTCTATATCTCTATCTTATGTCGTAGGGTTCCTTTTATACACCAAGGAAACCCTAATGGGCTTTACAAACGTGTGAAAGGATAGTGCATATCCTTTCCTAAGATATCTCTAAGATAACTAATGCATATCCTTTCCTAAGATATCTCTAAGATAACTATTCTGTTACCTAAACAGACTTATCTCTAAGATAACTATCCTGTTACATAAACAGACTTAACTAGACAAGACCAGTACTAACTATAGTACTGCCAGACTTAACTTAGTACTGGCAGACTTAACTATGTCTACCAGACTTAACTCTATAGCTACCAGACTTAAGTCTGTTTACAATAATTCCTAACATTAATTTTTCATAAGTATGCATATAATGAGGTGTGTAAGTTTTTAACCTTTTCATTACCAAAAGTGGTCACACATGCTGGTAGACCAATTAGGTAATTAGTCGACGTAGCATAAAGTGAAAAGTGTAACTTTCTTGGTCAATCACAAGTTACACCAGATTCATCCCTATTGACCCTTTAGTCATATATAACCACTGAAATATATTTGCTACAACCTTTGTTCAATGTCTGTAAATAAAGTTATACTTTATAGAAATGGCCATCTTTTTAAAAACCATATTGCCTGTCACTGAGTATAAAAGATTAGACACATAAACTAACCATAAAATGTGTAATGTGACACTCCTTTTTATAGATAGTGTCAATAAAGTTGAAACCAGCCAATAATCTTCTCATGATACGGTAAATTGGTTTCAAGTGACAACACACATTCTTCATAAATTTACTCTATTAATAATAAACCACCTCTTATGTTTTGTGTATGAATTGTAGGACGACATGCTTATCGCAACGGACGAAATATTTAGCCCTGTCACATGTATCATTTTTTATGTTAGCTGGGTTTCTACAGAGCTAGGGAGGCTTTACATCAGTAGTTGACCCATTCAAGATTTTTTAATTAACTAGATTAATAACATATTAGCAAAATTATTATTTACTTTTGAATCATCTTTTTCATACACACTTTAGGGTGATGAATGTTCACGATTGAAGGCATGAGCTTGGCTTTTTTTGTATTTTCTCTATTGGTCGATGCAATTGTAGCATTTATAATCCATTAACTTTGTTTGTTTGACGTTTTGGTACTGCAGATAATAAGTGGATGGCCTCAAGATAGACCCAAGAAGTTTATGCCCTTGCTTTTGCCGGTACGGCATTGGATTTATTTCCCAGAAATGTGCAGATGAGTAGTCACAGTGAGTAATTCCCAAACACCCCTATAACCATATGTATGCTTGCTATGTTTCAAAAAATGATGGAATGGGTTACGCATGGGTTGTTTCAGCTATTCAACCTATTACCTGAGTCGTAGAGGCCTGCTTAAACAAAAACAAGATCCGTTTTTAATCCTATATAATGATTCTGACCAGTCCATTTGATACTGACAAACGAGCAACCTACATTTCTTTAGCGTTGTGTAAATTCTCACTCCGTTATTCCCTTAGAAGCACGTCAAAGTCCTTAACTTTGCTTTAGTTAGAATTGGTCGTTATTATGCTTTGCTGAGTCGATATAAATTGGATTTCTATACTTTCTGCATCGATGTCAGTTTTCACTTATTTTAAATCAATATATTTTTTATTCATCTAACACTCCTTATTTGTTTGTTTTTAGTGTTAGTGTTAATCAATGTTAATGGCGTTTTAAGAAAATTATCGCCTTTTAGCTTATTTAATGTGTCCGTGTGTGGCTCCGTTGCTTTATGGAACTTGAGAGATAAAAGAGTGAAAATGCCTCTGTCTACCATATCTGGCCCATGTACAAATGAGCAGCGGCATGAACCCGATTAGAACTGTTTACCTTATCCAACAAAGTAGGCATGCTTTAGTGTTTGGATAAGCTTATAAATCTTGGCTTATGAGCTTATTTAAGTTTGCGGTTTCCTTATTTTACAATCATAAGTTGAACGAAACACAGCTTTTTTTAATCTTAGCCAAACACTGTTGTAGTTAATGAGCTGTGAAACTAGAGTATGGGTAACCTTGGTAACAAGTAAACCTTCTACCTACCTGCAGATTCTTTGTACGGAGGTGCGAGGATGTGTAAAATGCTATTGGATAACCAATAAACTAGGTGGCTGATAACCAAAGATTTAACCTTCAGTATATATAAATAATATATATAAATAAGGAAAATCAATAATTATAAGTCAATTATAGTACGGTAAGTATTCCGAAAGACTCTAAGAAATTGCTTTTGACCAAAGCAAAATCAAAAATCCCCCGGGTCGTTCTCCCAACGAGGTGTGAATTGAAAATCGGATTACGTTCGTGATCGCGTTTTTGAATGGATTAAGATTTTTAGGTTGAGATTCCTAATTCTACGATTAAAATGCAAAAACGATTAAAGGAAACCTAAAAACGAAAGCTGACAATGATTTTAACCCTAAAAACGAGAACGGGATCGAAACCCGTTCTTTAAAAAACCAAATTTTACAAAATTAACCCTACGAAAGCAAATTTAATTTTCCTAGGTGCAAAATGATAAAAGAAAATTTTCTAAAAAAGAATTAGATTTTTTGATTTTTAATTAATTTTTTATGAATTAAAAATAGTTTTAAAGAAATTAAATGATAAAAAATACTAAACAAATTAGGAAAAATCTGAAAAAATGCAGAAAAGTACTTTAAGATATGCTGGTTCTAGGAAAAATAAGAATTTTGAAAGATGGCTTAAAAATAAGCCAGAAATAAGCCTTTAAAGGCTGATAGCTTAAAATGGAAAAGAGAGTATAAAAATAAAATAGGGTGAAGTGTAACCAGATGGCCCTACTGGTGCCAATGGTTAGTGTGTGGGTTGTGTGGGACTAGTGTGTGTTAAAGGGGAGGTCCAGGGTTCGAATCCTTGGCCTCCCTTTTTGATAAAAATATTTTTTTTTTCTTTTTTTTACAAACTTATAGAAGAGGTAAAAATAAGCAGATTTAAAAAAATGACTATTTATGAAACTTAAAAATAAGCAGCTAAATAAGCAAACAAAAGGGGCAGATTATACTTTTTAACACTAAAGCCAAAACAAGCTAACAGTTGGCTATTTTTTTGGGCAAATAAGCAAATGCAAATAAGAAATAAGCCAAAAATAGACCTAAACTAAACCCTAATAAGCAAATCTAAACTAAAATAGGCAATGAAAATAAGACAGAAAAGGCTGAAAAGTCAAAAAGCTAAATGGCCAAAGCTTGAAGCAGGGCAGCCTAAGGGACACCTTTTTGGGCTTATTTTTAAGCACCAAAAAGGAAACTTATAGCTTAATGAAATATATGGGCTTAAAGCTAGACCTAAGAGCTTTTTAGAACAGCAAAGAAAAAGATTTTTGAAAACCAAATAAGCCTTGAAAAAGGCTTAAGAAAAGTGCTTGTTACAAAGACTGCTTGGTTTTCTTAGAAGACAACTAGCAACTGCAGGCTACAAAATAAGCTAGGTAATAAGCTTAAAAATAAAAACTAAGTAAAAACAGATTGAGCTTGACCTAAAAGGAGCTTATGCTCAAAAAATTAAAAGCTAAACACAATTTTAAGACACTGAAATTTTGAAATGAAAAAGAGACTTTTTAAAACTGAAAATTGACTTAACAAAGAGTTGACAGATTTTAACAAAACAAAGTAAACCAAAATACTTATATCCTACTGCATTTGACCCTTGAAAAGAACACAAAAACTAAACTCAAGAACAGGTTTAAGCAATCTTATCAAATAAGATCTTTGAAACTGTTTTGATAACTCAATTTTAAACAACTTTTAGAAAAACTAAAAAAAAACAACATTAAGACTAAAAAAACTTTGAAAACAGCTTAAAACAATTAAAAAGAACTTGTGCAATTTGGCCAAGATGACCCAAATGATTTTTATACCAAAATGACCCAATTTAACCCTTATGCCAAACACCCCTTTAACTATTTAAAGTCAATTTTTTAAACTGAAAAGTGATGTTTTAAGTTAAGGTTTTTGAACACAGATGAAAACAAAGCAGGAATAAGCAAAAAGCAGTAATTCAAACACAAAATTAAGCACTGAATTAAGCAATAAGAATCAAGCAGTTAAGAGCTATTTGAGACAGTTTCAAGGTAAAAACATAAACAAAGCATATATAAGCATAAAATAAGAGCAAATAAGCATAAATAACATGAATAAGCAATAAAAGCAAGAAATAAGCAGGAAATAAGCACTGCTACGGTAAAATGCAAAAAATGAGAAAATGGAAAACTCACAAAGTTCCAAGCTTATGGTAAGACAATAAGCACTCAAAATGCTTATAAACCTTTTCTATAGCTTCCCAAGAAGCACTAAACCTATGGCCATCCAAGATTTACCATGCTCCTTGAATTTCTTGAAAGGGATTTTTATGATTTTTTTAATGATTTTTTTGACAGAAAATGAAATAAACTTTTGTATAAGCTGTTAATGACTTAAGAGCTTATACAAGAGATTAACAATGGTATTTAAAAGACAATTTAAGTAAATGGCAAGTATTTAAAGGAAAACAGAAAATTTCATTAACTTAAAAGAATTACAATGCAAAATATTTAAAAGACAAGTAAATTAAAGACAGTATTAAAAGGGTACAAATTTTGCTAATACAAGATTGATTAAACAAAAATTCGACAAAAGCAAATAAGCTACAAATGCTTATATTTATACTAAGTCTTGGTCGTCTCTTGTGTTTCTTCACTGAGTGCTTCAAGCATTTGTGTTTGTTGTGTGAGAGAGGTCCCATAGTCAATCTTAGCCATTAATCTTTCTTGGAGCCCAATCCCTTCAACCTCAGCCTTTGATTTCCTTGTCCAATGGTGTTGTTTAGGATTGCCAAAGTGGCACTTGGCATCTTGTGAAGTGGGGTTGGGGTAGTGTGACGTTTTTGTTTGGTGGTGAGGGGTGTATCGAGGTTGAGAGTGACATGGGAGAAGATGATGAATAGTGCCAAATGTGTTTGGCGGGAAAACTCGTTTTGAGTTAACAGGGTAAAATGTTTGTGGGTTTGGCACATTTGGTCCTTGATTTTGTATTGTGTAATTGCAATGTCAGTTTGAATAGTAGAGTTGAGGGTTTTGGCGAGAAATTTGGTTTAAGGTGTGCAGGGTAATAGTTTGGAGAAATGGCAAAATCAGTCCCTCAAGGTGTTATATGTTATTACATGTATGGTCCTTGTTGGTTTATAAAGTTTGGAGGGTTGGCAGTTTGAGCCCCTCAAGGTGTGTTGAGTCATTGCAAGAATGGTCCTTGTTGATATAACAGCGTTAAGGTTAAGGGACTTTGGGCTTTTTATATGGGTTTTGGGTCGAGTAAATAAAAAGGACTTGGGCCTTTTTCTTGTATAAGTCTTCATGTAATGTCTTAATGGGCTGACCCGGCCTATTAGATGGGTACGGTGGGCCCATTACGTAATTCTTCGTTTTCGGCTTCGACTTTGACTTCTTGGGGTTGACTTTTGTTGACTTTTAGCTTTGATTTGACTTTTCTTTCACGCTTTTTCCGTTCTCGTGCTCGGTTTTGTCGTTTTGGCTTCGCTTTTGTCCTTTTCTTAGATATCCGTTACCTGCACAATATAGATGCAAAACATACAAGTACGATGTATTTTTGGTACGTTTTTGGTCATTTAAGTCCGGTTTTAATGGAAAATGGTATGTGTAATTAAGCACATACCAGCCTCGGTTGTCCAATGAAAGTCCTTTTTGTTTGTACACTTTTTGAGAGTGTCTAGGCAGGGTAGAGTCTTTTTTGCTGCTTTGGAAAGGGACCTGTTTAAGGCAGCAAGTTTGCCGCTTAGCCGTTGCATTTGTTTCAAATTGCTTGGTGACGGCATGTTTATTATAGCCTTTGATGTCTCTGGATTTGCTCTGATTCCTTCGGAAGTAATTATATATCCCAATAACTTTCCTTCCTCCATTCCGAAGGAACATTTTTTTGGAATTTAGCTTCATGTTTACCTTTTTGAGTGTCAACTGTGTTTCTTCAACGTCCTTTATCATTTCTGTATCTGTTTTGCTTTTGATGACCATGTCATCCACGTATGCTTCTAAGTTTCTTCCCATTTTTCCTTCAAAGATGGTGTCTACTAATATTTGATATGTTGCTCCGGCATTCTTTAGTCCAAAGGAAATTTTTGTGTAACAAAAGACTTCTTCATCAGTATGGAATGCTGTTTTCTCTTCGTCCTTTTTGGTTATTTGTATCTTGTGGTACCCCTTGTAGGCGTCTAGGAAGCACTTGTATTTGAACCCCATTAGTGATTTTATCTTCTAGTCAATCTCTAGCAGAGGGTATATGTCTTTTGGACAGGCTTTTTTTAAGTCTTTAAAGTCGATGCACATCCTCCAGCTGCCGTCTGGTTTTTTGACTAGAACAGGATTGGATACCCATGTTGGGTATCGCACCTTTCTAACTATTTCAGCCTTAAGACATTCTGCCACTTCTTCTTTTACTACTTTTCTTCTGTCCAGGGCTATGCTCTGTTTCCTTTGCACCCTCGACTCTATGTGAGGCTACGTCTTGAGTTTATGTTCTGCAATGAAGCAGGGAATTACGGTCATGTTTTCCAGAGTCCAAGCGAAAGCATCGGCATGCTTCTGTAGTATTTCAATGAGTCTGAATCTACACCCAACCAACAAGTTTCCTCTGATAGAAACGGTTTGATACGACAGTCGTCATGAATGACTACCTTCTCCGGAGGCTTGCTTTTGACCGGCCTTTCAGGGTGTTCGTCCTTTCCCTTAATTTCTTCATCTGTTTGAGTGTCTTTCTTAGGTGGGTTGGGTGGTGGTTGTACGGTGTCCTCAGGTTCCCCTTCTTCTTTTGTCTGCCCTTGACTTTCTTCCCTGCCCGTGTTGGTCGTTCCCTCTGAATCAGGTATTGGTATTCGGGAGAAGGTGATCCTTCCTTTCAGGGCCGGTCCTTGCGCTTCTTCCATCCTCCGGCACTTGTAGATCGCAAAGAGAAGAACTAGAAAATGAATTAACAAGCTGAGAAGAACTTGCAGTCCTTCAAGTTGAGTTTGCTGATATGGAAGGTCAAATGCAGCAACTCATGGAAGAATTAAAGAAAAGTAAAAAAATGCTTTCTTTTGGAAGTCAAATGCGATAGTGTTTGAGGTTCTGGCTTCGTTTATGTTTGTTATGAATTAATTAGTTTGGATTTATTTTGTCTAATCAATTGTATGAATTTTCCATGATCAGTTGTTTTTCTTAGTGTCAAATGGTAACAACGTTGGTCAAACAGAGTAATGGTCAAACACCGTATTGGTAAAAGTGATTAGTGGTCAAATAGCGTATTGAAGAATTACAACGTCTTTGGTTTAGACAAAACGGGTGAACGTGTGTCACTTCAGGGATGGACAATATAACGTACCCACAAAACAACTACAATACCAACAAGACATTATGGTGAAATGATTCAATGCTTAACAAACAAAAGTTTCAATCATACATTCATGAAAAAACTTAAAGAAATAAACATTTAACGATATATAAACCAAAAGCCAAAAAGAACAACCCCACAAGCCGACCATCTCCCGTTTACAAAGTTCTACAAAAATCAACCTCCTTATGGAGGGACCTGAAGGCGCAATTCCTTCTTCAGCTCAATCACCTCAACCAAAACAGCCTTCTGAATACGCTTGAGGTGCTCACTCGTCTTATAGGACACCAAATTTCTCGACAAACGTTCAAGCTCTTCTATTATCGCACGCCTATAATTTACACTTGCAAGCAACTGCCTCTGCCTCGTTAAGTTGGAAAGTTCATTTGCTTGTTGATCTTCCCTTTACGTCTGCATGAGTTCCTCCAGATGAACAAATCCACGAGCAGCAACAATAAAAAAGGAAGGGGGGGAGGTTAGGAAAGTAAAAGGGTTTAGGAAGTTAAGGTATGTATGTGTGTGTTTTGGATTTGAAAAGAGATATGCAAAGTGGATTTATATATAAGTGAATATATGGATATTAATTGATTGCACAAACGAAGTGTCAAAAAACGCAATACCTTATTAGAATGGTGAATGTTAAATGCGGCTAAACTGTGACATCACATCATGCACTTATTACAAGGACCAAGCGTGCAAGTAACGTGTAGAACATTCCCTCTGAATTTGGTGGGAAATGAAAAGCCAATAGAACACATTGAGGGAACAACGGTGTAAGTAAAAAACACTAACAAAACCACTTCAAACTATTATTTACAGGCAACGGTCATAAAGTCAGGACTTTTTTTCTATCTTAAAAAACAGAAAAAAACTCAAAATTAAAAGACCATTTCAAGAATATCTTCATCTTCTTTAATGGAAGAATCGAAGAAAAGTCAAAAGAATGTTTTTTTTCAAAAGTTAACTGCCATAGTGATTGGGGTAGTGGCTTCGTTTATCTTTGTTATGAATTACTTTAGTTGGAGTTTATCTAGTCTAATCAATTGTATGAATTATCCATGATCAGTTGTTGTTCTTAATGCCAAATGGTTATACAGATTATTTGACGTTTGCTAAATCATACCAGTGACCCAATTGACTTTTACTAAATCATACCCGTAGACTTTATAAGTCAAACAAATTAGCACATTCATCCACAATAATATGACTAACAACCGAATATATTCATTCCATCAACCAACACAAAACCACATTCAGCCGCATAACCTATTACCCACTAAGAACATCTAGCAAAAAAAGTGTAGGATATTGGAAATCATAACACAATCAAATGACTAGTGGATTAGCCAAGTTCTAGAGAGAGAAAGTGAGAGAGAACTTTCTAGTGAGAGAAAATGAACTTGTATTATGTAAATGACTAACCCCACCTCTTCCATGGCATGGAAGAGGCTTATATGGTTACAATAAAACCGGCCATAAGGCCTAGGTAGTGGGCTTACACATTGGGTTTAATACCCGGCCCATTACCGAATGTTATACATTAACTACTTAACTACGAGCAACAATAAAAGGTAAAATTCATGGGGTGACCGAGTCTTTTTCTAATATCTAACAATATCCCCCTATAGGAGGTCACCCCAGAAAATACTAATTTAAGCTTTGCAATCTTGATCTTGTGTTCAGCTCGTAGTCTTTGATTAGGAACATTAAGTGTGAGCATGGGGTTGTGAATTGACATGTCTCATGCCATCAGCTGCTACCGTCTACCGTCAGGAATTCCTGCAAGTATATGTTAGTGATAAACAAACGAACGTGTCTTTGTTCACTTTCGTTGAATAAGGTTGCAAGAACCACGGTTCCCCGTTATTCAGTATAAATACTGCCTGTGATCAGGTAGAATTCCGAAGAATCTCCTTGACAGGGTTTTGCAGTTGCGCTGGCCGTTCTCAAACCGGAGCGTCTCAAAGTAGACAAAGCACGGAGTGAGTGAACCAGTGAATTAAAAATCCACTGATTAATGAAAAATTGATTTGAAAGTCAATCGCGTGTCACTCAGAAAAGAGTTTTTGTGACACATCGACGGTTTTATATCATAAAATCAAATTTCATCAGAAACACATTTGTTTTGAAAGATATACACAGTCAATGTGCTCGAAAATCAGTTGTTGAGCACATCGAAAGGTTTTTCAAAAACTATTCGTCAATTCACTACCTGGAACAAGTTTGATTCATAAAGAATCGCACCATCGTTGCTTTCCATTTGTCACAAGTTTGATCCATAGTAGATCTCACATGTCACCTATTTAACACCCCCATTTTTACATATAGCAGCGGAAGCTAATCTGGGGTATTATTTCATAGTACAATAGTCATAATCATAAAAAAACGAATCATAAAGAGACGTTTTTGGAAAATTATGTTATCATTCATTTATTCATCAGAGTTTTTACAAAAAGTGAGGTCCCAAAATCTAGTAACAAAAGTTTGAATGATAACAGTTTAGCCATCTTCAAGTCCGTGCCACTCCGTGCCATAAGTTGCTCAATTACCTAAGATAAACATGCTAAAAAGTCAACACAATGGTTGAGTGAAATTCATAGGTTATTAGTAAACAGTTTTGAATACAAGCTCAATAGTGGGTTACGTTGTTATACACCCATAGTTTGTAATAATTGCAACACATACAATTATCATGAAAAATAGTATCATTGCCCTAAGCTCATGACACCGAAGCCTTAGGTTAATCAATAACCATGAATAATTGCCCCAACGGGTGTCTTTGCCAAACACCCGCAAAGTTATTCAAATGTGTGCTATTGGTTACCGACAGTATAGGTACAACAACGGGGAGTCCAGTCCCAAATAGATCTATTCACATCATTCGCGCTTACCCCAACGAGTAATTAACGGTTCATGATAGTGGAGACTTTGTTAATACAAATAATGTCCAAAAACGTTATTTATATTTTCGACCTCTCAATGTTTTGATAATAAAAAAATGTGAAAACGTTTACGATAAAATTAAACGTTTATAAATTACTAATCAT
>BQNB010203470.1:0-10760 GCA_026074375.1 Tanacetum coccineum | reverse complement strand
AACTGACCTTATAATGGTTCATCATCCGAGTTTGAAGATTATCATGGTTCACTTGTTGGTTTCAAAAATTCAAATCTAGATTCATATGTTAAAACAAATGGGCCGACCCATAAAAGAAAGAGGAGCCTAAACAAAATCTGGAGCCCAATGTTAAAACGATATTTCTGTTTTACTCACTCTCCTTTGTACATGACAAATTAGTACATAATGAATGATCATACTAATTAAATATACTTTTAACTACATGCAAAATAATTTAGGTGGGCCAGATTGTTAACGGGCTTGATGATACTCATCAATCGTTTCTTTCATCCCGTCCAGTTTCTCAAGAACATATTCCACTTTCTTGCAGCAGATTTCGTTAGATATTCAATCTATGTACTCACACTTCTTAAACGGACGGTACTCGCATGCGCTCTTAATTTCTTCCCTCAAAGTTCCTGATGTACATGATACAAGAATAAGTGAGCACATTTCAAACATAAGGCCAAAGACTGATCAAAACTTGATGCCATAGCTATGGTAACATTGTGCCTTATGGTTCTTAAGAAGTGAATAGCTTGTGACAGATCTTTACGTGTCAATATAACAATATCGCATGCTACTCTCGTTCCAATTGCCATGGATAACATATTGACTAGCATTACATTCTCAACCGAGAATGGCTTCATCTTTGGTGAGTTTGACATGAAAAAATATGTGATCCCCGTCATATAGGGATCTTCTTGTTGTGTAGAAAATGTGGTCTTCTTCCCAAATGCATGTATAATAAATCTTGATGATGAGTACTTGCCTCCCAAACCAATTCAGCTATGCGACCCATTATCCCTTGGTGCATGTCTCCGGTATCTTCCCATCCTGCGCTAGGAAGTGAAAAGGCCTCGATATCCCATAATACAACCCGTCGAAGATTGGGCTGCTTATATCTTATCATAAGGTGGCGTCTCAGATAAATGTTCGACGAGTTGTATTATGGGATATCAAGGCGTATTTTCACTTCCTAGCGCCGGATGGGAAGATACCGGAGACATGCATTTGGGAAGATGACCACGGTTGAATTGGTTTGGAAGGCAAGTATTCATTGTGAAAGATTTATTGTACATACATTTGGGAAGATGACCACGGTTCCTACACAACAAGAAGATCCCTGTATGACGGAGATCACATATTTTTTACGTCAAACTCACCAAAGATGAAGCCATTCTCAATTGAGAATGTAATGCTAGTCAATATGTTATCCATGGCAACCGGAACGAGAGTAGCATGCGATTTTGTTATATTGACACGTAAAGATTTGTCACAAGCTATTCACTTCTTAAGAAACCTAGGGCACAGTGTTACCACTTAGAGCAATAACCACTTGAAATCAATTATATCCAACCTTAACAATAGTTTGTTTTCCAGGTGTTCTCCATTCATCAATACGCCCGTCCTCCCTAATATGCCGAATACCAGTAGGATGTACTTGCATAAGGGAATCATTACCTATCATAGAAACTCCAAGTGAAGGTGTGGTACCAAGAAACAAACCCACTGTCACTAACCTCTTCAACAGTCTCTCCACCAATAGAAAGCACGAGAGTTGCATTCGCAAATCAAACAACAATTATAAGGCACAAATTCCATCAATATGTGCTTCTTAAACTGTCCAGAGGACTGCATCTCCGGAACTCCTGGAAGCTGTGAGAGTGCCAATTCACTGATAGCAAGTCCTGGTCTGAGTATTCTAAGAGAAGAACACGGGCCTCGACCACAAAGTGTAATTATTTTGTGGGGGTCACTGTCCTCAAAAGTTTACACCTATCATTCCCAAAATGGGCATCAAAACTCTCCATCTGGTCAAATTCTAAAAAGATTTTTTCGCACACTTTAGGTTTGAACAATACGGGGTTGAACCCATCATCGTTTCCATCTGATGTAAACGGATGATGACTCCCATTCAGGATCTTACCAATTGCCTGGAATTGATACAAAGCGTAATTCCCAAACTCTGAAGCAGCAAACAAAAACCTGTCAGATTTCATGACACACACACATTGCAGATGCCGTGGGTATGGTATCAAAATATTTGATTTTGAGATCCGTAACATGCTCATTATCATGATCAAGGGTAACCTTAAACACATCCGCGTTTTTGGTTTGCAAAAGGAAGAAAAACATCGACTTGTGTATATGCATAGTAGCAGAAACTATAAGGACTCTCCCGCATTCAGATGGCAAAATCAGCCTTCAGGTATCACAGCGCACACATCCGGATGACCAGGATCCTGATTCTTATAAATAACAAAATTCTCAGCACAAACAAGTACACCACTCGGACCATCCCCACCACCCGGAACAGCGACCAGCATATTAGCACCATCATCAACCCGCTGAGACAATTTGCGGTAAACATTATTAAGCCCTAAATCCAACTCATAAAACCTAAGATGCTTACCCTGGTGAGGCTCAGAATAATCCAACTCAAGGGCAGCAAATACTGGATTATCCCAACCACAATCAACACCAACAATGGAGTAAGTAACCGTACACGACTTATGAGTTTCTAAAGGCGAGGAAATCGTTAAGTTGGCAGCAGAATCTCTACTAAGCACGTAAACAAGCTTCTGTTTCTCGCATGCAGCGATCATAAGAGCACGTCCTTTAGGATTTAGAGCTAGATACTGTCCAGGAACAATTCTCCGACAACCAGATTTCCCTACAGTTTCCCTATGAATAATGTCAAAGACATTATCGTGTTCATTATAAGCAAGTATAGAGACTAGACCAGAATCAGAATCAACAACAATGTAGTCTATTTGATGTTGAGAAGTAAGGTTAGCTAAGGATCTAATAGCTCAGAAAACATCTACTGAGAGTATGGTTTGCATGGTACCATGTTTGTCGAGACGTAGGAGTTCAAGGAGTTTTCCTCGTGCGACAACGAGTTCTTGTGATCCTGACGAGGAGAATGTGCCGGTGATGGCACACGCGATGCCTGTGGGTTTCTGGAGAGTCAGATTGTACAGATGCATCTTCTTCGTTAATTGCTACGTACGTACGTAAAAGCATGCAGCGAGCGAGCTATGCAGACCTAGCTAATATTAAAGTCGATCGGCTACAGTTGAAGATTATTTGGATTGGATCGAATGAAAGCTAGAGAGGCTATATTTATAGAGGAATTTGATTGATTACTATATGGCGGTTTATAATATAAACGCCTTCTTTATAACGTCCAGACCGACCCAATAAGCTAGAGAGGCTATATTAGGGTTAGTATTCAACAAGAATTATTACAACAATTTTTTCACACTTATACCACTTATCGTTTTTTGTTTTGTTTTTTTTAAAAGCAATTTTTTCACACCTATATCATCTATGACTCAAAATATCTCACAAATGCCTCCAGTGAAGCTTTAACCCGCAACCTTTAGGTTGGTGAGAAACACATACCACTAAACCAAAGACCCTGGGTCCAGCTTTATAGAGTTTTACATGGTTATCTGAAAAGAGCGAGTCATTATAAATTTTTTTGAGGTTATCTAGAATTTCGCTAAATATCTCATATAACAAAAGAACGACACTTTATGCACCTAGTGAGGTTTGAACCCAATTTCACTACATATCTCATATAATATTTCTTGTTAAATAAACTAGCAAGATGCTAAAAGTTACATGAAACATAAGTAACCGATGATACCGACCTTATGACCAACACTACAACACTAAAGTATGAAACACCAAACACGCTAACACAAATGGAAAACACCCAAAAGAAATTATGAAACAAGGTAAAAACCGACCACAACCTCACACATGTAACATAACCCGTCAGAACCTTAAATCGGGGTAAAAACCTCACACATGTAACATAACCCGTCAGAACCTTAAAGCAAAGAGTTCCAACACACAATATAATCGAGGGGTGGTATTGTGAACCTTAAAGACTAAAAATTCCATACCCGAACCTAGCCCTATTTGAATTCAGTAAAACTTGCTTCGGGTCAAAATTTTATCACATTTTGGGGGTCAACTTGTGTCGGGTCAATTCGGATTCGCGTCAACCTGAATATGCCCTTTGTTTTTACTCTTTTAAATAGAAAATATATAAAATTTATATTAAAAAAAAATCTTATTCGGATCAATCGGGTCAACCCGAACTCGAGTTAGCCAAAAAGTTTCAACCCGATACCGACCCTATGTAGTATCCGAGTTATTCGGGTTTACCCGAATAAATTTTTGGACCCGACTAACCCGACCCAAATATGCTTATTCGGGTTCGGGTCCGGATCGACGTGTAAAAGTGACTTGCACAAAATCAGACCACTCCTATTCAATGATGAGTGAGTGTCTTTAAAAAGGTGAAGACAAGTATTCAACAAGGATTATTAGAACCAACTTCATAGAGTTTTACGTGGTCATTTGAAAAGAGCGAGTCGTTATAAAGTTTTTCAAGGTTATCCGGAAAAAGCGGGTCTTTGACTCAATTATACGCGGGCATCCTATGAACCGTTTACTAACACTTTGTGCATCTAGTGAGGTTTGAACACAATTTCACTATACATCTCATATAATATTTTTTGAACGACAATATATATTAAATAAACTAGCAAGATGGTAAAAGTTACATGAACTCGAACATAAGTAACCGATAATACCGACGACCAACACTAACACTAGGATCAAACGGTGGGTCATAAAGTGAATAAGACATACTAAGATGTAGGATTCGATCACCCTACAACCTGGTTACTAGTGCGGAATAAATCCGATCTTGAAGACTAACACACCCCAACAGATTATGTATGACAGAAAAGAAAAAGATGCACAAGAATATAACCCTCAATATTATATGTTTATTGAGTAAGGAAAAGAATGAAGTGCAAAACCCTCCCCCTCACCTCCTTTTATAGAGATGAGGGAGAGAACAAACAGGTTGGAAGAATTAATGTGTGA
This sequence comes from Tanacetum coccineum, assembly GCA_026074375.1. Classification (NCBI taxonomy): domain Eukaryota; kingdom Viridiplantae; phylum Streptophyta; class Magnoliopsida; order Asterales; family Asteraceae; genus Tanacetum; species Tanacetum coccineum. Next base: position 5,825 of record BQNB010203470.1, on the reverse strand, counting down.
AACCATTCCCCCTCACCTCCTTTTATAGAGATGAGGAGGAGGATGGGCTTGGGCCGTAGAGAAACCCAACAACCTTAATATGGCTATAATTATAGTTAAATTTACACTAAACCCCCTAACCTATTGACTAAAGTGAATACTATATCTAACAATTTCCACCTTAGTATCACTATTAGTCAATACCGATACGCAGCACCTTCGACCTGTGCTGGAACCTCGGACCAGGAACCGCCTTTTACCAAGGCACTAGTAGCAATTACTGCTACTAAACTTAGCTCATATCCTGACTCTGCCAAAAGTCCTTTTAGCCATATTTTCTTCTTCCAAGCCTCAGTAAACGTCATATATCCCGCTTTAGTTATTGATAAAGCCTCCATGTGCTGCAAATTAGCTTTCAAGCTTCCTATACATCCTAATATCATCAATCCTATACATTGTGATTGATCTACTCATGGCGTAGTCAAAATCCACAAAAACTTATGCATTTGTCTGTAAACCACGATCAAACCATCCGGAATTATCCACACCTCGGGCACCGATATCTATGGTTCAGTCTTCGTACAGACCCATACCTGATACTCCTGGCTTCTCACCGCATATATACATGACCACTTACATTCTATTCCATATCAACAATCCCCTAATAGACAATACCCTTCCCAAACGATAGTATGGAGTGTCCCTCCAACAAAGTCTGTACCAACTTTCAGTTGTAAAACCTAGACTCTGACACCCTTAGAGTATTACCACTCTGATCCCTGATGATCTCTATACCAAGTACATTTCCCTTTGCTTTATCCAGCAAACACTTGGTAGCCAGATCCGAGCCTTGCATCCACAAGAAAAAAACCATATCATTTATATAGAGAAATAGATGTATGAATATACCTGGTGTATACTCCCAGTAATAGCCATCGCTGCATTTCCTACAACCATTGCTGAGCGCATACACATCTGACCGAGCATCCATATCATCTTTCAATCCAGCTTTCCACTTGAAAATTACCTCACAAGCAACTGTATCATTGAAAGTTAATGACTCATGTGCAAAAATCTTTTCTACTGCAGCAACTACAAAAGCAGCCTCGTTACTGTCTTCTCTATACCCAAATAGTTTGCAACCTTCTGTAGAGGACATCGTTTGCAAAACAGTAAAAAATATCTAAGAACCCTATGATAAGATATAAGCAGCCCAATGTTCGACGGGTTGTATTATGGGATATCGAGGCTTTTTCACTTCCTAGCGCATGATGGGAAGATACCGAGAAGGACATTCACCAAATGGTAAGGTCGCATGACATGAATTGTTTTGGAAGGACTACAAGTACTCCAATCGGAAAGATTATTGACATGGCATTTGGGAAAAAGACCACGGTTCCTACACAACAAGAAGATCCCTATATGACGGGTATCACATATTTGTTTACGTCAAACTCACCAAAGATGAAGCCATTCTCGATTAAGAATGTAATTCTAGTCAATATGTTATCCATGGCAAATGGAACGAGAGTAGCATGCAATTTTGTTATATTGACACGTAAAGATTTGTCACAAGCTATTAACTTCTTAAGAAGCCTAGGGCACAGTGTTACCACTTAGAGCAATAACCACTTGAAATTGGTTATATCTAACCTTAACAATAGTTTGTTTTCCAAGTGTTCTCCATTCATCAATACGCCCGTCCTCCCTAATATGCCGAATACCAGTAGGATGTACTTGCATAAAGGAATCATCACCTATCATAGAAAATCCAAGTGAAGGTGTGGTACCAAGAAACAACCCACTGTCACTAACCTTTTCAACAGTCTCTCCACCAATAGAAAGCACAAGAGTTGCATTCGCAAATGAAACAACAATATAAGCATCAAATTCATCGTTAATGTTCTTCTTAACTGTCCAAAATGCAGTCTGAACTCCTAGAAGCTGTGAGACTGACAATTTAGATAAACATGTCCTTGGTAGAGTATCTAAGAGGAGTAACGCGAGCCTGACCTACAAAGTGTTAAAAAATTTGTGGGTCCTTTCCTAAAAAGTTTACCCCTTTCATCCCATAAAGGCATCAAACTCTCCATCTGGTCAATTCTAACAAGATTTTTTAGCCCCCTGGGTTTGAACAATACGGGTTGCAATCCGTCATCAGTTTCCATCGATGTAGTGGATGATGATTCCACATCAGGATTGGTTCCAATAGCCTGGAATTGATACAAAGCGTGATTCCCAAACTCTGAGCATAAACAGAAACCCTCTGATTTCATGACAGCAGAACACTGCAAGAAGAGTGGGTATGGTATCAAAATACTACTTGATTTTGAGTTCCGTTAACACGGTCCCATGTTATTAAAATCCAAAGGTAACCTTAAAGACGTCCCCATATTCAGGTTGTAAAAGGAAGAAAAACAGTATTTGTGTCGTTTAATGCATAGAGCAAAACTATAAGGACTCACTTCAGCAGAGCAAAATCAGCCTTCTAGAATCACACAGCGCACACATCTGATGAACCAGGATCTTGATTTCTTATAAATAACAAAATTCTCAGTATAAACAAGTACACCACTCGGACCATCCCCACCACCCGGAACTGCCACCAACATATTAGCACCATCATCAACCAGCTGAGACGATTTTCTGTAAACATTATTAAGCCCTAAATCTAGCTCATAAAACGTAAGATGTTTACCCTGGTCATGCTCAGAATAATCCAACTCAAGGGCAGCAAATACTGGATTATCCCAACCACAATCAACGCCAACAATGGAGTAAGTAACCATACACGACTTACAATAACATGGGAAAATTTGATTTGAAGTAGTTTGTCATTTGGAATGTAATTCGTATGCTTTAAGCGTCGGTTTGTAAGTCTCGTATGATTATCGTTCTAATATGTTTAAGTGTCCCTGTTTTGTAGTCGCCTGTGTACTGACAAGTGGTATGTATAATATTTACCTAAATGAATGTTTGTTTTTGTGTTACTTGACGAATGAGCATCTTGAAAAAGTATACGGTATATCATGTTCAACTCTAGAAGGGTAGTGCATATCCTGACGGAACCGAGAAAACGGAGTGTTTTTTTTTATATAGTTATTATTTAAAACCACACAAAAACAAACCGATATGTTTTTTATATAGTTTTTATATAGTTATATGTTAAACACATGTTTTAAAACCACACAAGAAACCGATATGTTTTTTTTAGTATTTATATATTTTAAATAATAATTATAAAATATATTTTATAAATAATAAAGATTTAAAAGCATAATTAAATTTTATAATAAAATACATAATCCCGGGCGACATGTCGCCAGGAAACGTGAGCGGGAAAAATTGTCACCAGGAGTTTCGTTAAATTTTTTTGTTAAATTTTAATAAAAAAGTTTACGAACGTTAATTACCACTAATTACCACGCTTAATCATTCACGTAAAATATTTTTTTTATGTCGCCCGGGAAAGTGAGCGGGAAAAAATGCCGCCAAGATTTTTGTTTTTTTAGTCAAATTTTAACAAAGTTATCTCGGGCGACATGTCGCCCGGGAAACTATATTCATACTTTGACTAAAAAGTCTATCAGAATTGGTGCCACGTCAAACGGACTTTTGTCATTTAGTGACGTTTCCAGGGCGATAAATGTCGCCCGAGAAAACTTGGTCACCTGTTCTACTTTTTCTTGTAGTGAACTATGCATTCTGGTGGTTCTGTAAATCCATAAGCTGTATTCAAAACTTGGACTATCACGTACACTGTACAGTTTATGCAAAAAAAAAGGTTTTAGTACTAGGGAAACATACGGAAGATGAAGATGTTAATATGGATAAACAGACACTGAATTACTATTGCACAAAAGTGAAGACAATATTTATGTTGTTTTACATCTCAACTAGAAAATTCATACTGTAGTTATTAGTACTAGAATAATGAAACAGGCAAAAAGTGGATAAGATGTAACAACAGAGTGTCATATGTATTAGTTAAATATGTTTTTTATATCATAATAAACTTATATAAGCCCACAAGTCTCAAAATAAGCCAGAAAATTGGGGCTTGTGAAATATAAGCCCAAATTAAATTTGATTTCGGCTAATATTTCATAAGCCTCAATTTTCTGGCTTATTTTGAGACTTGTGGGCTTATATAAGTTTATTATATCATAAAAAACTTATATAAGCCCACAAGTCTCAAAATAAGCCGAAAAATACCCAAATGGGCTTATGTTTCATGAAAAACATATCTACGATATATAATTACCTACATTAAGAGCCGCACAGTCACCATAACCCCCTGCCGCCTCCCTCAACTGAAGTGAGTTGACCCATTTGTCGCCACTCCTTTTTAGAAGAATTCTAAAAACCTGTACAAAACCAAACAAAAGGAAAAAAAATCCAAAAAAGAAACTTCTCAAAGAAAGATGGACCGAAAATGGAACAATCTTAAAGAAACTTAGTCGCAGCCTTAAGATATTTTTCTTTTACATCCAATAGGGAACAACATACAAAGAAAAGGCGGGTTTTTAGATTTTATGCCAAACAATGTTGTTTAATACTATCATTTTACACCTAAACTTACATATCCAACAACCACACGGGTTCACTTTCCTTTAAAACTAATAATATACATTATTTTGTTTAGCCAAACGATTTATAACTTGACGTGTCTATATACAACATAGGTTAATTTCATACGTTTTCTAAACTAAGTTCATAAATTAAATTCTTCATCAAGTTAAACAACAAATGCATAACAAAACACAAACACTAAAAGTCAAACACTCATAATAGAGCATATGTTAACTCAAGTGTCTCAATTCTTCATCATCTCAGTTTGAAGATTATCATGGTTCACTGGTTGGTTTCAAAAATTCGATTCTAGATTCATATGTTAAAACAAATGGGTCGGCCATAAAAGAAATAGGAGCCCAAACAAAATATGGAGCCCAATGTCAAAACGATATTTTTGTTTTACTCACTCTCCTTTGTACATGACAAATTTGTACATAATGAATGATCATACTAATTAAATATACTTTTATCTACATGTAAAATAATTTAGGTGGGACCATAACCAAGATGAATAAATTTGGAACTGAAACATTGAACATATTCGCAAAAGTCTTATCTTTTATATGAAAAATGACAAATGTAAACTTAAAACATTCAATCTCATGTCGTTCATAAAAAACATTGCTAATGGTGGCCTCGATGAACTCTTTTTCTAGCAGCTGAATCTTCATCAACTTTTATCTGAGAGCTGCTGCTAGCTCCCGCTTCCCAATCAGGCCAAATAATTGTATTATTCGAAGCATCCCGCATAAGATGCAAAGATCAAAACATGATGCCATAGCTGTGGTAACACTGTGCCCTAGGTTTCTTAAGAAGTGAATAGCTTGTGACAGATCTTTATATAACAAAATCGCATGCTACTCTCGTTCCGGTTGCCATGGATAACATATTGACTAGCATTACATTCTCAATCGAGAATGGCTTCATCTTTGGTGAGTTTAACGTAAAAAATATGTGATCCCCGTCATATAGGGACCTTCTTGTTGTATAGGAACTGTGGTCTTCTTCCTAAATACATGTACAATAAATCTTTCATGATGAGTACTTGCCTTCCAAACCAATTCAGCTATGCGACCCATTACCCTTTAGTGCATGTCTCTGGTATCTTCCTATCCTGCGCTAGGAAGTGAAAAAGCCTCGATATCCCATAATACAACCCGTCGAAGATTGGGCTGCTTATATCTCTTATCATAGGGTGATAGGGTGGCCTCTCAGATATTTTTTACTGTTTTGCAAACGATGTCCTCTACAGACCGTTTCAAATGAAAAAC
>BQNB010203466.1:0-10760 GCA_026074375.1 Tanacetum coccineum | reverse complement strand
GATCATCCGAGTTGATCGAAGTAAAACCCGACTAAATCTCATATCCTTTATAAAAACTGAAAGATATATATCCCAGGGTTGTTAAGTTTTCGTAATCCAAGTAATGGAAAAGAAGTCAGACGAGAAAAGACTAGAAGATATCCCAGTAGTTAGAGAATTCCCAGAAGTTTTTCCTGAAGATCTACCTGGCCTTCCTCTCGTTCGCCAAGTAGAATTCCAAATCGATCTAATTCCAGGAGCGACACCTGTAGCCCAAGCACCTTATAGATTAGCTCCTTCAGAAATGCAGGAACTATCTAACCAACTTTAAGAGTTAGCAGACCGAGGTTTTATATGACCAAGTACTTCACCCTGGGGAGCTCCTGTCTTGTTTGTCAAAAGGAAAGACGGATCTTTTAGAATGTGTATCAATTACCGGGAGTTGAATAAACTTACCGTAAAGAATTGTTACCCATTACCCAGGATTGATGACTTATTTGACCAACTTCAAGGTCGAGTGTCTACTCGAAGATTGACTTAAGATCAGGCTATCATCAATTGAGAGTAAGGGATGAAGATATTCCTAAGACTGCTTTCAGAACAAGATACGGACATTATGAATTTCAAGTGATGCCATTTGGTTTAACTAATGCCCCTGCTGTATTCATGGATCTCATGAATCGTGTATGTAAACCATACTTAGATAAATTTGTGATAGTACGCATCGATGATATTCTTATCTACTCCCGTAACAAAGAAGAGCACGCAAATCATTTGAGAAGTTGTATGCCAAGTTCTCCAAGTGTGATTTCTAGATTTGTATCATGCAATTTCTTAGACACTTAATTGATAGTCAAGGACTTCATGTTGACCCCGCCAAGATTGAAGCAGTTAAGAATTGGACATCTCCTACTACACCTACAGAAATACGTCAATTCTTAAGACTTGCCGGCTATTATCAGAGATTTATCAAAGATTTCTCGAAGATTGCAAAGTCTTTGACTAAATTAACCCAGAAAAACAAGAAGTATATTTGGGGAGAAAACCAAGAGTCAGCCTTCCAACTGCTAAAACAAAAGCTATGTAAAGCTCCAATCTTAGCATTACCAGAAGGAAATGATGATTTTGTTGTTTACTGTGATGCATCCCATCAAGGTCTAGGAGCGGTGTTAATGCAAAGAGAGAAGGTTATTGCATATGCATCCTGACAACTTAAGCATAATGAAGAAAACTATACCACTTATGATCTCAAATTAAGAGCAGTAATGTTTATTCTTAAAATTTGAGACACTATCTGTATGGCACCAAATGTACTGTGTTCACTGATCATAAAAGTCTTCAGCATATCCTTGATCAGAAAGAGTTGAACATGAGACAACGCCATTGGCAAGAATTCTTGTAGATTATGATTGTGAAATTCGCTACCATCCTGGAAAGGCAAATATCCTAGCAGATTCCTTAAGCCAGAAGGAACGAATTAAACCACTCTAAGTTAGATCATTAGTTATGACCATTCATCCAAAATTACCATCACAAATTCTAAAAGCTCAAACTGAGGCAATCAAGGAAGAAAACATCAAGGCTAAAAACTTATGAAGAATGGATAAAGCATTTGAAATACGTCCTGATGGAACTCGTTGTATTAAAAACCGAAGCTGGTTACCACTTTTTGGTAATCTAAGAGACTTAATCATGCATGAGTCCTATAAATCAAAGTATTCCATTCACCCAGGTTCTGAAAAGATGTATCAGGATCTAAAGAAACTCTATTGGTGGCCTAACATGAAGGTAATCATCGCTGAATATGTTGGCAAATGTTTAACATGCTTTAGAGTTAAATCTGAATGTCAAAAGCCATCCGGCTTACTAGTACAACCGTAGATTCCTATGTGAAAGTGGGAGAGAATAACGATTGACTTCGTTACAAAATTGCCTAGAACCTCAAACGGATATGACACAATCTAGGTCATTGTCGATCATCTTACCAAATCTGCTTTCATCCCTACCCGAGAAACAGATAGTATGGAAACCCTTATAAGGTTATACATCAAAGAAATAGTCTCTCAGCATGAAGTGCAAAAATCTATCATCTCGGATCGTGACAGTCATTTCACATCCAGATTCTGGCAATCGTTACAGAATGCTTTGGGTACTCAATTAGACATGAGTACGCCATATCATCCTGAAACTGATAGAGAAAGTGAAAGAAGCATCCAAACACTCAAAATCCTTGAACGGATTAGCCTAGTGTTATGTTAAAAGTGTCACCTCGTAAAGGTGTCATCCAATTTCAAAAATGAGGAAAGCTTAATCCCCAGTACATTGGACCTTTCAAAATCCTTGAACGGATTAGCCTAGTGGCATATAAACTTAAGCTTCTTAAAGAGCTCAGTAATGTCCATAGTACTTTCCACATTTCTAATATAAAGAAATACTTATCTGATGAATCCTTTGTCATTCTAATGAAAGAGCTTCGACTCAATAACAAACTCAACTTTGTGGAAGAACTAGTAAAGATCATGGATCGAGAAGTCAAGCAACTAAGACAAAGTTGTATTCCTATAATCAAAGTATTATGGAACTCTAAAAGAGGACCAAAATTTACGTGGGAACGCGAAGATCAAATTCGTGCCAAGTATCCACATCTGTTTTCAAACAACACTTCGGCATCCAACTAAATCTCGGGACGAGATTTCTTTTAAGAGAGGAAGACTATAACAACCTATAATTTTCATCAATGTAATTATCCATCTATTAAATTAGATGCACTATAATATCCATCTATTATATATACCACCTTTTTATAGGGAAATTTTTGCTTTATCTCATTATGCAACGTAACTTGCATCTCTAAAGTAAACGAGCTCACGCAACCTACCTATGCTAATTCTATCTATGTTTATATCATGTAAACATCCTAATATGTCAAGTCTATATCTTAATATCATTTTTACCAAGTACATTATCCATTTAACGTACCATTTACAACGATATATCAAAACAAACATTAAACGTTTATATCAAAACCCTAACTATATGTAATGTATACATATAAAATGAATGTGCAAACCTTCAAGCATGTGTACAAGTGTACAATGCACAATATTTGAATTATACTTTCCCTCCAAGTCAATGTACAACTCATTTAAGCTCAATGTATAAATCCATGAAGCACAAATTCAAACTTTGCCATTTTCCCTCCAAATTCATTCTAATTTCTTACCACCTTTTAAACACAACATACAAACACTTAATGCACAACTTCTAAACCCTAAACCTAAACCCTAAATCATCTTAAAACCCTAATCTAAAAACCTAAACCCTAATCTAAAACCCTAAAACCCTAATTTCATTTTAATCCTAAACCTTAATCCTAAACCCTAAACCTTAATCCTAAACCCTAATCCTAACACTAAACCTTAATCCTAAACCCTAAATTATTCTTAATCCTAACCCTAAACCTTAATCATAAACCTATTTCTACCCGAAAACCCTAAATCTTAAAACCATGATCCAAACGCCCCTAAATCTTAAACAAGCACCTTAAGCACCACTATTGCATCACCATAACATCATTAAGCAACCACCCTAGCACCTCCCTCATACCACCATCATCACCACATTACCAACTTGGGCACCAAGGTGGTTTGTCACCTCCTTGGTTGGCCGTGACCTTCCACCACCCTCTACCATTCATAGCTATCTTCCTAGCTTATAAGAATCACCATATAGCCTCCCTTAGTCACCTCAACTAGCTAGGACACTAATCAAACACCAAAACTTAGGCACCAAGCCTATTCGAGCCCTATATAAACCGAAACATACACACTCTTTCAAACATACCTCAATTCTTCATCACAAACACAAATGGAGTTCTAAACCAGACCAAGGAGGATCAAGAGAAGCCCCAAGATCAGAATTGAAGCCAAGAACCAAGAGAAAGAAGCCCTTGAAGTCGTTACTAGGCATGCGAACCCCAAAACCCTCATTCAACCCATTTTGAGCTCAAGTAAGCTTATATCTTGTTCAATAAGCTCGTATTCTGTTTTAAAACTTTAATAAGCTTCTTAAGATCATGTGTAAACTCTTGTTTAAGCTTTTGATTCACAAACCCATGCGTTTTTTGTTAAAACCCTAAAAGCGACCCGTTTTAATTTTCTAGCTAACGAATCCTTTTTCTAAACTTTTGTTATGTTAAAACATCTTATTTTAGCTTATTATAATAAGCCATAAGCTGCAAAACTCTTTTGGATTTCAAAAATATCAAAATTATGAATTTTGGACTTAATTTGCAAATGTTTTCATGCATAGGGGTATATATCGTAACTTTCTGAAATTTATAACTAGAGGGGCTGAAAATATCATTTTCCTAAAGTTATAACTATAAGGACCTATCTTGCCAAGTTTCAAAGTTAAAGGTTTAAATTATATATACTTTATATATAAAGGACTAAACTTGTAAAAGTTTATAAATCGAGGGTATATATTGCCATTTTTGCAAACTTAAAAATATAAAATATAATATTTTTATATAAATTATAAAAATATATATTAATATTATAAGACTCGATTTTATTAAAACCCGATACATTTATCGCTATTAATCAACGATCGACGCATTATAAAACAATTACGTTATATAATTAACGTAATTTATCATCGACTAGCTTTTGAAGAAACTTAAAATCTTATCGTATCACGTTACTAGGGAATTTCATGTGAGGGGTTCCATTTGGGTATTTGTTTTGACGAGTTTGCTGGGTTTACGATTTAAAGTGCCCTGACTCCTCAAACGATACTACATGGCCTCTGGATTATGATAGCCCGAACAGTGATACAATATTTCCATAAATTAATAAATCAAAGTAATACGTTAAACTTTATGAAGTTTTGAAACATAAACCATCACACTAAGACTTGACATATTACCCCAGGTTGCGTGACGCGGTTGGCGTTACTTTTCTACTTGATATACTTTTTGCATAAAACAGACTTTCCTGTTAAGGTGGTTCATGAGCCTCGCATTTTAAATCTTCTAATAGTTTTCATAAACCCGCGAGGGGGATACATGCTATCAACCATGAATACGAGTGTTTTTCCAAAACTGTATGCAATCCTGATATATTATTGCCCTAAGTCCCTTACTTTGCCATTAAGACCCCATATTTGAACCGTTAATTACTTTTCGAGTAAGCGACAACTGTGTGAATAGATCTATTTGGACCGAACTCACCACTGTGTGTACCGATACTTTCTGGTAACAAACGCACTTCTTTGAATCACACTAAGCGGGTGTATGGCAAAGGCACCCGTCTAGGGGCAACTTCTTGTGATGTTGATTATCTCAAGGTTCGTTTTTGTCATGTAGCTTTGGGGGCAATAATACTATTTTCTATAATAATTGTACTCATTGCAATTATTACTCTTATGGGTGTATAACAACGTAACCCACTATTTATGATGACTTGTATTCAAACTGTTTACCATAAACCTATGAATTTCACTAAACCATTGTGTTGATCTTTTTATCATGTTTATCTTAGGTAATTGAGCATCACATGGCACGGAGTGGCACGGACTTGAAGATGGCTAAACTGTTATCATTCAAACTTTATGTTTCTATATTTTGGGATCTCTCTTTTTGTAAAACTCTGATGATAAATGAATGATAACTAAATTTTCCAAAAACGTCTCTTTATGAGTCGTTTTCTATGATTATGACTGTTGTACTATGAAGTAATACCCCCAGATTAGCTTCCGCTACTATATTTGTCAAAATGGGGGTGTTATATTTTTCCACGGGATTTTACAAATCTTAACTAAAACCAAGAAAATACCAAGTTATTTTAAGGGATTTTACAAAGTAAGACAAACCGTAGAAAAAATTTCTGATCAGTGTAATTTCTATAGGAAATATGACAATGTAATGTTTTGTAGCGTTTAAGTCAACATAATGTTTCACAGGTTTTTAGTCAATGTAATGTTTCGCACGATTTATGTAAATTGGACAGAGTTTTGTTTTGCACAATTACGTTGATGCGGTAATCGTAAGGACTTCGCAAGAAGTTTTACAACTCCCTAGGCAGAGCACCTAACCATTGTAATGTAGTAAGGTAAGCCTCGGGGGTTGTTATCGTTCTCTAGGGGAATAGGTTAGGAAGGCTTGATAAAGATCTAACAGAGGTCTATGAGGTTGAGAGAAGATTCTTTTTGTATTTTTATGTTTTTATGAAAGCAGGTAAATATCATGATTTGAGAGGGTTGGTAACTTATATACATCAGACCTGCAATCCGCCTCACTTCCTTACTTAATATGTATATCCTTAGCATGTTTCTAGGTCTATAGCTTTGTCACATTGTGTGATCGGGAAGTATTTCCTATGTCATAAATGAATTATACGAACCCGCCGTCTATGTATATTATTGTAAGGCATTGCACAAGTAAGGTAGTGTAAGGAATATTACAAGGCCCCTAAAGTATATTAAATGCAATTGAAATATCTTAAGAGGATCAACATATTAGGGGTTGGTAGTATGAAGATGTTATGATGGTATCCTGATCTACAATTGATTTCCCTAGAAGTGCTAGCAATTTAATATCTATGGTAGTTTGATAGAAAGCCTAAACGCGCAAAAATCCATCACCAAGAATCTAGTATCTTATAAAACGGATCTGCATTAGTCAGTTTAATGCAATAATATGTATAAATATAATAGATCTTGCCTTGCATGTTAAATAAAGTAGAAGAACAAGAATCTATCACAAAACACATACCCATATTAAGTGATAAAGGATAAATGACTTCACTTGAATTAAATCATGCAGTTATGGCTGTTACTGAGGGTTTTGGACACCCTAAAAACGAGCCCAAAGGCTGTAAAATAGTCTTCTAAAAAACTAGGGTTGTCTCTAAAAAGTTACACACTCTAAGCCTAATAACGGATCTGTTATATAGGAAAAAAGCGACGGCGTTACTTTGTGTTCTCTGATGCCGTCATGCCTTAGATGGTCTTCCTAGGATTTTTTAAGTAGGCATCACTTTTGACCACCCGTCTAGAATTTAATAACGCTCGTCGTTGTTACTTTGACGCGTCACTTTGTAATTGGCACGCCTTTTACGCATTGTATGTATTTTTCTTCAAGATGGGTGGGTAGAGTCGTTTATAGTCTGTCCGTTTTTCTCATTTGAGCCCAAGTCACGACCCTGTATTTCTCCAAAATGCATCCAAGTGCTAAAATAAAATATGAACATACAAAACAAACTATTTAAGACATAATTTGGCATCTTTCGCATATTTAGGGGGTTAAACAAACCTTGAAAAAGAGTATAAAAGGGACACCTCATCAAATACCTCTGCAATATTAGGGGCATTTAACCCGCTCTTTAAAGGCAGTTTACGACACAACCTTTTAGACCTCGTAATTAAAAGCACGGAAAGTATACACTAGCACCTCTCATAAGGGTTTGGATTCTCTCTTTCACTCAGGTGTATAATGAATTATAACAATATTGGAAACAGAAAATTTACCCTCATTACCTGTCATAGCATACAAATTACCATAGGCTTGGTAAAGGATCAAACCTCCACCGCTAGGCGCAAGTACTAGTCATTACTATCAAAGAGGTCTTTTAAGGGTTGTGGTGTGTAGGTGTAAGATAACATTAATGGAAACAAAAACAGATGAGATACATTTGGGGGTGGCTTTTTGGTAAATTTGGGGGTGAAAGGGTTAGCTAATTATTTATAAGAATACACGCTGATTAAGTTGCTAAGCCAAAGACTCGGACAAAGATATACAAACTCTACACAACTCTACATCAATCTCTTCTCTTTTTCTTTTCTGTTTTTCTCTTTTTTTTGAATAACATAATTGATCCGCTCAGACTATACCTTAAAATACATATAATATAATAAAATATCAAATATATAGTGAGGATAGTCTAAAAGCAGAGTCAATGATACCGAGAAGTAGTATAGAATTACTTATTCCCAATTCCTTTCAATAAGATTAAAACACCATTAAAACCCAATCGTCCTAAAACATTATATAGCAAGATAAGACCTTAGCAACCGTGTACTCAAATAATTAACTTGGGTAAAACCAATAATGTACTAAAAGCGAGTACATACAAGGTAGGCTAAGGCGATTTAGGTGTAACAATTGGTTTAAGGGTTAACAATGCTCTTCATTAATAGTCCAGCTTAACCAGAAAATTACGAGAATCATAAAAAATGATAGGCTCGGATGTACTAGGGGTATCTTGCACTAAAAATGAGTGCATGGCAAGGGTGTGTGATAGTTATATGATCGAGGTGACCATCATACAAATACATTTTTAAAACATGGGTTAATCCTAGTGACTCTTATCATTTAGCAAATCCTAATTCTCATTATGCGGTCTCGAGATGCATCACAAAAACAAGTTCTAGAATTTAATACACTACCGGTACACTCATATATTTTTAAACCGATACCAATGCTCCAGAAAATGCGACGAAACCACATATACACATCCATAATGATGGAATAGATACACATGATTGCTCACTCCTTAACTCGAGAAAGCTAAAGGTAAAGTTATCTTGGGTATCAAAAATGGATACCCGAATTCTTAGAGATCTAAGGGCGAACCTCATATTTTTTGGGTGGAATTTGAGAGTATTTGTGCTAGTCATATAAATTCCTATCCATGAGACGATAATAATACTCGGTTTTCGTCGGTATGTGGCATAAATTTTTTTAAATTTTTTGTTAAAATTACCTTCTACGCCATGTTTTGATATATTACTCAACATTTTAAGAAACAAGCAAATGGCAATTAAAGGAATAGTTTCTAAGGCTTATTTCCTCCTACACTTAAGTTGAACGATGACATCAAATATTTAAAACTTTTTAGTGTCAAAATCCCCATGAAAATGCTTGCAAATATCTTATAAATACCTGAATACGATACTTAATCACTTATTTTGTTGTTTTCAGGAAACACGCAAGCATTTGGTAAGAAACAAGAGAATTGGACAATAATATCTTAATCACTTATTTTGTTGTTTTTAGAAAAAAATGACATAAACCTTCCATTTGGTTACGCCGTAAAGTCTATTTTGCCTATATTTTGTAATGTCGACATCAGCAAGGTTACAACGTAACCCAACGAATCAGTTACGCCGTAAACCATTAGAAACCTATAAATGGGGGCCGAAATCAGCCTTAATAATCATCCTTTCTTCCTCCCATCTCAGGGGGCGACTGTGACATCATCCCAAGTCGTTTTCCAACACTCCACAGCCATCCTAGAAAAGAGAAGCCAGTCCTGATCATCATCATCATCATACTAGTTTGGTTCGATTATCATGTTTTCATTACTTTCATTAATTGACAGTGATATTGATTATATGAATATAATTTTTGGCTAAGATTTTCTTATTAATTATCATTATAATTCATTTATTTCTTGTTAATTCTTGGTATCTATTTGGTTATAATACTTTGATCATAAGAATGGCAAATATGATGCTCGCTTACCATGACCAGTGGGACAAAATTCTGGTTACTATGACCAGAGTGGTCGGGATTCCGCGAGATAAGTGAGGATTAGATGATCATTCGATCCTAGTTTTCCCAACTATTAGAATACATTGAATCAATAAGTTAATTAAGAAGTAATTAGGATTGCACTCTCTTCCCTTAAATCGTACTTAAATAATTTCAATTAAAGTTTTCATGTCCTCAAATCCAAACGCGATAATTTAAATTGCTTTCTAGTGTAATAGTAGATAGCCTCGGTTTAGAAGCCTTACACATAACTCTTTGGGTCGACCTCAGAGTTATCCCAAGTTTACTTCATGCGACCGGGTACACTGCTTGTAACACCCCCAATTTTCACAATGCGCAGCGGAACAACAACATTAGGGTGCTACTTCATAATACATGCACACGAGTCACAGTAAACGACCAAATGATTCATTTATAAAACAAGAATATATTCATTTCATTTAAAGAGAATCAGAGTTACATAGGTCCCAAATGACTTTAGAAATTTCATTCTATTAAGTTGCAACACGACTTCTTTTCTAAAAACATCTTTTTATTTAATAACACAATTTCATCGAGACACCGTCCTTGATATTCGCGTTCCGTCCCGTCCAAGCCATCTTCATTACCTAAACCTGGGATACATGCTTAAAAACCTCAACAAAACGTTGAGTGAATTCATAGAGTTTACAAATAACAGTTAGAACGCATATTTGGTTCAACAACACATATAACATTGCTTGCAGGGCAAGTTATAAAAGTAATGATTTCCAACTGACATGAGCCCGTGTACCGAACCTTAACACATTTATCATGATAGATAAAATACTTGACTGGGTAGTATGTCACTACCCCTAGTCTCAATACAAAATGTCCGTTACAGGGTGTTCACCATCGGATTCAGACCCCGGACAGGGCTGTCAAACCCAATAGATCTATTTAATGCATTCAACGTTTACCTCCTCGGTAATTAACGGTCACACAACAAAAGGCATATATTCACTAGTAATGGAATCATATCACGTATCAAAAACACATTGCGTTCACTTTTCAAAACAAGCATTATCCCCCTCGTGGGTTTATAAAACAATTAAACATTTAAAAGCGAAGCTATGAACTCACCTTGCTCGAAGATCACGATCAAACAATCCAAATATACCACAAACGTCTTGAAAGCGAACTCGTCCATGACATATAATTATGTCGCCCAATTATAGTATGTAAAAAAATATGATCATCGATGCGT
>BQNB010203464.1:0-10760 GCA_026074375.1 Tanacetum coccineum | reverse complement strand
ATATCTTGTGCTATTGATCTTGAAGTAACACGCCCCGGACCCTTATTCCGCTGCGACCCAATTTGGGGGTGTTACAACTGACGTCGTTGCCCAAAATTTTTAGCTTGTTTACACGCCTAGATGAATTTTTGGGGCTGCTCTTTTCTTTCCTTGCTGTAGAAACCTACAAAAATGATGAACAAAACACACCAAACCAAACAAAAGTACAAAAATAAAATTATGCAAAAAGGTAAAAGACTGGTTGTCTCCCGACAAACACTTTTCTTTATTACCGAGTCTTTAAGTTAGACTCATGCCACCAATGCTCCTCTTTAGCTTGGTGCATAATCCTACCAAGATTTCATTGACTTGTTCTTCTTGCTCATCCTACACACTATCACAACCTGGTGCATTAAATGTGTAAAATTAATAAACAAGAGCAAACAAGCAAGGTAGATCAGTCAATAAGCAAATACTTGACTTAAAATACAAACCACACGTATTAAAACACAAAGGTCGATGATCTTTATATCTGGACACAAGTGGCATTAAATTATAATTTCAAAGTCCAAGGAATTACTTTTAAAAATACATTCCCAAGTTAAGTATAAATCCTGACTAACTATTAAAACACAAAGGTCGGCAATCTCTACGTTAAAACACATTTACTCAAGACTCATACAAAACATAGAAAATTACCACCATTAACTACTCCAACTATTTTTGGTGTCCCATACCTGGTTACACCATAGGGTTTGTTCAGGTTATGCCATAAGTAAGTCTTAGGACATATTTTTTAGATTATTAAAAATAAACACAAAAACAAAAACAAACAAATACACATCAAGCATATGAAAATAAAAATATATTATTGAGCAAACACAAGCACATAAACATAACACATAAACATATATTTTAATCAAAAAACCAAAAATTACCAAAACCATTCCTGTCAGCGGCGCCAAAAACTTGATGTGCCAAATTAGAACGTCAGGTTTTACATTTATAAAACCTATACTACTTAGACCATTCCTACACACTAAAGAACAGTGTATCCGATCATGTATTAGTGTAGTGATTGGTAAGTACAAGGATTGACCCTAAGAATAGTGTATATTCTCTAGTTGTCTAATTGAAATGACAATCTACTTAAGAAAGAAATAAATTAACACATTGAGTTTTGAATTCACATGATTACGTTTAATGAAACTAAATTATCTAAGCAAATGGTATAGTGGCCAACAACTAAGAGAGATGCACACATTTACTTAGCTAAGCTTAGTTATTATGATCTCGAGTGCAATGTCTTATGACAATCTTAAAGGAGGCGTCTAAAGTCGTTAGGCTAAAAAGACATCCTCGCCTATGATTCCTGAGTGGAATGAAACCGCAAAGGGAATTGACCTATTCTCAGTTCATAGTCATTTAGATATCCTACTAATCAGTGAGATATACTTTAGCATTTACCATTAACTCTTATGTGGTTCATGCCTAATACTACAACTAGACAGATCATCATAAAAGCTTACACCTAAAGGGGTGTAAAGGTATTTGGGAAAAGCACCTCATGCTAATAAATTGCTACCTACTAGCATGGCTCACACTCTTTAACTAGGTCCCTATACTAAGGGTCGTATATGGGGCATAGATCATACAACTACTAAGGAATGGTCATCCTATAGTAATCATGCATACTAGAGTTCGGAAGGTCTCGTACTAAATAGAACACAACCATATTTTAATACCTAGTAAGGGATGCTAGGGTCCTTAAACACAATACAAAATCTAATAAATTTGCAATAAAGGCTATTAAGATCATAAACAAAAAACGAAAGGATAATGAACTAAATACATGTAGAAGAACAAATAATTAAACACAATAATCAATAACATTAAATAATCAATTCATAGCAGAATCAAATTAGTTATAAGGGTGATAAAGGAATTAAATCAAACTAAATTAATTGAAGAGTTATATACATATCATGCTAATTATCATGCTCTCGATCCTCTAATTGAATCCCATGGCATACCGTGCAGGATTTCCCTTATATCGAAACTTGTTGTAGCCTCTTTTTGCTTCTGGTCCAAAACCGTCAAATGAGAGAAAATAAATGAATAATTGTGAAGAATTCGACCTCCTTATAGAATGTGAACTAGTTACGATGTAGTTAGAAGTGAAGAACTACATGGTAACTATGATCCGATACTCTTGGCATATTTTTTACAAAGTTACGGCCTAACTCTAATACATTAGTTATGCCGTAACTAATATGTGGCACACTTGACTTTTTAAACTTCATAAGGTTTGTACAACTTTGGTCTCGTACTTGACGTAATTCTTTCAATCTTGTAGATTATAACCTTCGTTTAGTGTAATACGGATTAACCGTCTTTAGCCCTTGATCGTTCTTTGATGTAGAACTTCTCGTCCTTGTGGCTTAAATATTAATCATTACACAATTTGTCCCTGGAGTAACTTGACTTGGTGCCCAAGGTACTTGTTACGGCGTAAGTCCAATGAGCCACTTACGTTGTAACTCTCTTCGACAAATCAGGCTTCGCGCCAAAGGTACATGTTACAGCATAACTAGATCGAGATGGTTAAGCCGGAATTCTTTTGCATCTAACACTTATGTCCATGTGTTGATTATAGTATATTGTAAGCCTTTTATTATGCCGTAATTGTCTCTTCAATGCCGATTTCATGTACTATATCTATTTTTGGCCTTTTTCTGCAACTTTCCGTTCTAATGTCTTAATTAACCTCAATATGCACATATGAATGAATTAAGTACCAAATTCATATAAAATATCATAAAACAAAGAAATAAACTTAGGAATTTGATATAGAAAAATATTAAATATTTGATGTCATCAATTTTCATTGGTATAATTTCTAATCATATATTAAATAACACAAACAAAATAATCTAAGGTCAAAATTGAAAAAGAATGAATTCAAAAGTTAAAAGTGGACATTTATATAGAGACGGATGGAGTAACGAAACTTATCACACCTGTCTACTTGCAACTATAAGTCACTCTTAACCACTTTGACTTTTTACATTCATATTACCGACCACCGCTTGTATATTACCTTTTCATCGTGCGGTTACCATACTATTTCTATATAATAGTTTGGTTGAATAAATTTATTTCAGCCTCAATTATCATCACCCATGAAAAAATTATCACATAAATCATGAAGAAAACTCATTTCATACAAAAGATGAACTAGAGAGAGAAAGTTAAGAGAGAAAGTAAAAAGGAAAATAAGAAGGTTGATTGAACTATGTGTAAATTACAAAGAAAACCAACACCCTCTCCATGTATGGAGAGGGTATTTATACTTACATGAGGTGGACATGGGCCTTGGTTACATACGTTTTCCATGGACCTTGGACTAGTTACCTATGTAAGTTTCTAAATATTACTTGACGAGCTATCTTCCAGTATCTATGAAGTGACCGAGACTTTTCTTGGAATTTCGTATTCCTAACAATCTCCCCCTAAGGGAGGTCACTTCATGTTACAAAAAACTTAAACCTATCATAGTATGAAGGTCTTCATTCTTGTGCTCGCAGACTTCTTTCATTTTCTTGTATTGTCATTGTCTTCAACCGTAGACCATAACAATGATAAGCCAACTTAGAGAATAGCTTAACCAATAAGCCAAATAAGCCACGAACAATGAAACCCAGAAATTCAAATAAGCTCACAAAGAAATAAACACTTCACACCTTAATAAGCTATTCTTAATATGTTAAGACGAAAGAAACAAACAAAAAACAAAGTCGTGTATCATATGAGTTTGAAACACATCAAAAACATTCTTGGTCAGTTGTTGACAAAACAAGATGTGGTTCCCTCTTGTGAAAACAAAACGCACCCTTGGTGATACAAAAAAATAAAAAACTAAAAAATGACGTTATCTCAAAATCAACACGTTGTTAATATGAAGACCAAATGAAATGTAATAGATAAACAAAAAGTGTGTCGAGTAACAAAAATAAAGAAAATAAGCTCTTAAAGCCGAACCAATAAGTTCAAATAAGCTCACAACGAAATCACTTAACCACAATGAAAAACTAAAGTCACTAAGATAGAACTATGGCTCTTGATACCAATTGAAGAATACAAGTAATCTTTGATATAAAATGAGTATGAACTTAGTAAGAGAAAGTGGAAGGAAGGATGTATTCTAGAGAGAGAAAGTAAGAAACATATAATGCATAAATGAAAATAAGAATACAAAACCAACCAATACCCTCTCCAAAGCATGGATAGGGGTATTTATATGCTACATATGTCCGACTATGGGCCTTCTAAGGCTTTCCATGGGCATTGGGCCATATTAGCTTACATATCATTTACTTGACTAACTTACAGGCTTAGACTATTTAGTATTGGAAGTGACCGATACTTTTGTTGTTTCTAACAATCTCCCCCTAAGGGAGGTCACTCCAATTTACAAAATTTAATCCTAGCATACTATGCTTTGTCTTTAGTCTTCAGCTCGTAAACTTCATTTCATGATTTACTCTTGTGAATATGTTGTAGTGATTAGTAACTTTGGGATCAAGCTTGTTCCTTTATCTTTAACTTGTATGTGAGAATGTGATCTTGAACATCTTAAGATCATCAACCAAGCATAATCTCTTCGCTATCTTAATGAACTTTGCCATCTTGTAAAACTTATGACTTTGGACTGACATGCTCATACCTTTCTTGATTTGTTGACTTGAAAAGGTTTAATTTTGCATCTTTCTTGAAATTCTTTAACTTTAACACTTCGTCACTTTAAGAAAGACGTTCGGTATCAGAGTGACGGAAACTTCTTTGAAATTCTTTGATTTTAATACTTTGTCGCTTTAAGAAAGACGTACGATATCAGAGTAGCGGAAGTCTTGAAACATGTACTTGAGCTTTCATGATGTCTTTATGTTTGTCGGTCTGGTATGAGCATGTGGCAATGAATCTTGTGAGTCAGCAGAAAACAGGTACCTTCACCACCATCTTTAATTTTCTTACAATTAAATAGTTAGCAATAAAGCGGGGGGACGAATATGGCTTTGTCATTCGCCCGTGTTCGGTTGGAGTAACCTTCGAATCTGTGAGGATCGACCTATGATCAGGTAGATTCAATTTAATAAGAATCTCCTTGATAGGATTTCCAGCTAAAGTATAGAATCTTTCTAACACATATATTACCTTTTCATCGTGCGGTTACCATACTATTTCTATATAATAGTTTGATTGATTAAATTTATTTCAGCCTCAATTATCATCACCCATGAAAAATTTATCACATAAATCATGAAGAAAACTTATTTCACACAAAAGATGAACTAGAGGGAGAAAGTTAAGAGAGAAAGTAAAAAGGAAAATAAGAAGGTTGATTGAACTATGTGTAAATTATAAAGAGAACCAACACCCTCTCCATGTGTGGAGAGGGTATTTTTACTTACATCAGGTGGACATGGGCCTTGGTTACATGGGCTTTCCATAGACCTTGGACTAGTTACCTATGTAAGTTTCCAAATATTACTTGATGAGCTATCTTCCAATATCTATCAAGTGACCAAGACTTTTCTAGGAATTTCGTATTCCTAACAATCTCCCCATAAGGGAGGTCACTTCATGTTACAAAAAACGTAAACCTATCATAGTATGAAGGTCTTCTTTCTTGTGCTCGCAAACTTCTTTCATTTTCTTGTCTTGTCTTTGTCTTCAACCATAGACCATAACAATGATAAGCCAACTTAGAGAATAGCTTAACCAATAAGCTAAATAAGCCACGAACAATGAAACCCAGAAATTCAAATAAGCTCACAAAGAAATAAGCACTTCACACCTTAATAAGGTATTCTTAATATGTTAAGACGAAAGAAACAAACAAAAACAAAGTCGTGTATCATATGAGTTTGAAACACATGAAAAACATTCTTTGTCAGTTGTTGACAAAACAAGATGTGGTTCCCTCTTGTGAAAACAAAATACACCTTTGGTGATACAAAAAAATAAAAAATAAAAAAATGATGTTATCTCAAAATCAACATGTTGTTAATATGAAGCCCAAATGAAATGTAATAGATAAACAAAAAGTGTGTCTAGTAACAAAAATAAAGAAAATAAGCTCTTAAAGCCGAACCAATAAGCTCAAATAAGCTCACAACGAAATCACTTAACCACAATGAAAAACTAAAGTCACTAAGATAGAACTATGGCTCTTGATACTCAGATTGGAATGAATACACAGTAATCTTGATATAAAATGCGTATTGAACTTTAGTCAAGGAAAGTGAGATAGGAGACTAATACCCGTGATATGTATTCTAGAGAGAGAAAGTAAGAAACGTATAATGCATAAATGAAAATGAGAATACAAACCAATCATTACCCTCTCCAAAGCATGGATAGGGGGTTATTTATATATACTTAAGTTTTCCCGACTATCGCACTCTAAGCTTTTCATGGGCCTTGGGCCATATTAGCTTACATATCATTTACTTGACTAACTTACGAGCTTAGACTATTTAGTATTGGAAGTGACCGATACTTTTGTTGTTTCTAACAATCTCCCCCTAAGGGAGGTCACTCCAATTTACAAAATTTAATCCTAGCATACTATGCTTTGTCTTTAGTCTTCAGCTCATAAACTTCATTTCATGATTTACTCTTATGAATATGTTGTAGTGATTAGTGACTTTGGGATCAAGCTTGTTACTTTATCTTTAACATGTAGGTGAGAATGTGTTGTTGAACATCTTAAGATCATCAACCAAGCATAATCTCTTGGCTATCTTATTGAACTTTGCCATCTTGTGAAACTTGTGACTTTGGACTGACATGCTCATACCTTTCTTGATTTGTTAACTTAAAAAGCTTTAATGTTGCATCTTTCTTAAAATTCTTTAACTTTAACACTTCGTTACTTCAAGAAAGACGTTCAGTATCAGAGTGACAGAAACTTCTTTGAAATTCTTTGATTTTAATACTTTGTCGCTTTAAGAAAGACGTACGGTATCAGAGTAGCGGAAGTCTTGAAACATGTACTTGAGCTTTCATGATGTCTTTATGTTTGTCGGTCTGGTATGAGCATGTGGCAATGAATCTTGTGAGTCAGCAGAAAACAGGTACCTTCACCACCATCTTTAATTTTCTTGCAATTAAATAGTTAGCACATTAAAGCGTGGGGGCACGAATATGGTCTATGTCATTGCCGTGTTTGGTTGGAGTAACCTTCGAATCTGTGAGGATCGACCTATGATCAGGTAGATTAAATTTAATAAGAATCTCCTTGATAGGATTTCCAGCTAAAGTATAGAATCTTTCTAACACATATATTACATTTTCATCGTGCGGTTACCATACTATTTCTATATAATAGTTTGATACGCGCACACATTACACACTATTTCGTAGCCTCAATTAGATCACCCATAGAAAAAATTGTATCACGATAATCATGAAGAAAACTTATTTCACACAAAAGATGAACTAGAGGGAGAAAGTTAAGAGAGAAAGTAAAAAGGAAAATAAGAAGGTTGATTGAACTATGTGTAAATTATAAAGAGAACCAACACCCTCTCCATGTGTGGAGAGGGTATTTATACTTACATCAGGAGGACATGGGCCTTGGTTACATGGGCTTTCCATAGACCTTGGACTAGTTACCTATGTAAGTTTCCAAATATTACTTGACGAGCTATCTTCCAATATCTATGAAGTGACCAAGTCTTTTCTAGGAATTTCGTATTCCTAACAATCTCCCCCTAAGGGAGGTCACTTCATGTTACAAAAAAGTTAAACCTATCATAGTATGAAGGTCTTCATTCTTGTGCTCGCAAACTTCTTTCATTTTCTTGTCTTGTCTTTGTCTTCAACCATAGACCATAACAATGATAAGCCAACTTAGAGATAGCTTCTTAACCATAAGATAATAAGCCACGAACAATGAAAACATAGAAATTCAAATAAGCTCACAAAGAGACAAAAGAAATAA
The DNA here is from genome assembly GCA_026074375.1 of Tanacetum coccineum. NCBI lineage: Eukaryota > Viridiplantae > Streptophyta > Magnoliopsida > Asterales > Asteraceae > Tanacetum > Tanacetum coccineum. The sequence continues at coordinate 2,773 of BQNB010203464.1, read as the reverse complement.
GGCATCTTCACACCTTAATTAAGGTATTCTATAATATGTTTAAGATGAAAGAAAACAGACAAAAAACAAAGGGTCATGTTTCATATGAGTTTCCACAATCCAACCTGTGAAACACATGAAAAACATTCTTTGTCAGTTGTTGACAAAACAAGATGTGGTTCCCTCTTGTGAAAACAAAATACACCTTTGGTGATACAAAAAAATAAAAAATAAAAAAATGATGTTATCTCAAAATCAACATGTTGTTAATATGAAGCCCAAATGAAATGTAATAGATAAACAAAAAGTGTGTCTAGTAACAAAAATAAAGAAAATAAGCTCTTAAAGCCGAACCAATAAGCTCAAATAAGCCCACAACGAAATCACTTAACCACAATGAAAAACTAAAGTCACTAAGATAGAACTATGGCTCTTGATACCAATTGAAGAATACAAGTAATCTTTGATATAAAATGAGTATGAACTTAGTAAGAGAAAGTGGAAGGAAGGATGTATTCTAGAGAGAGAAAGTAAGAAACGTATAATGCATAAATGAAAATGAGAATACAAACCAATCAATACCCTCTCCAAAGCATGGATAGGGGTATTTATATACTACATATGTCCGACTATGCGCCTTCTAAGGCTTTTCATGGGCCTTGGGCCATATTAGCTTACATATCATTTACTTGACTAACTTACGAGCTTAGACTATTTAGTATTGGAAGTGACCGATACTTTTGTTGTTTCTAACAATCTCCCCCTAAGGGAGGTCACTCCAATTTACAAAATTTAATCCTAGCATACTATGCTTTGTCTTTAGTCTTCAGCTCGTAAACTTCATTTCATGATTTACTCTTATGAATATGTTGTAGTGATTAGTGACTTTGGGATCAAGCTTGTTACTTTATCTTTAACTTGTATGTGAGAATGTGATCTTGAACATCTTAAGATCATCAACCAAGCATAATCTCTTGGCTATCTTATTGAACTTTGCCATCTTGTGAAACTTGTGACTTTGGACTGACATGCTCATACCTTTCTTGATTTGTTAACTTAAAAAGCTTTAATGTTGCATCTTTCTTATAATTCTTTAACTTTAACACTTCGTTACTTCAAGAAAGACGTTGAGTATCAGAGTGACAGAAACTTCTTTGAAATTCTTTGACTTTAATACTTTGTCGCTTCAAGAAAGACGTACGGTATCAGAGTAGCGGAAGTCTTGAAACATGTACTTAAGCTTTCATGATGTCTTTATGTTTATCGATCTGGTATGAGCATGTGGCTATGAATCTTGTGAGTCAGCGGAAAATAGGTACCTTCACCACCATCTTTAATTTTCTTGCAATTAAATAGTTAGCAATAAAGTGGGGGGACGAATATGGCTTTGTCATTCGCCCGTGTTTGGTTGGAGTAACCTTCGAATCTGTAAGGATTGACCTATGATCAGGTAGATTCAATTTAATAAGAATCTCCTTGACAGGATTTCCAGCTAAAGTATAGAATCTTTCTAACACATTGTAGGATCGTTTATTTCATAACACGATGATGATTCTTGTGATTGGGCTAGTTTCTAGAGAGAGAAACACATGAGAGAGAATATCTAGTGAGAGAAAATGTGTTTAATATGAAAAGTGTAAAATGACTAGCTTACCTCTTCTAAAGTTGGAAGAGGCTTATATAGTACTTACAATATATCGGGTATTCGTACCCGACTTAAAACCGAAAAACATACGATTAAAGATTAAACTACGAACTATTATAAACAATAAATATACGGGGTGACCGAGTCTTTTACTCATATCTAACAATCTCCCCCTAAGGGAGGTCACCCTTGAAAACACTAGACTTAAGCTCTTACAGCTTGCAGTCTTTTGATTTTTCATGTTACATCTAGTACTTTGTTGTAGTAATCTTTAGATAACAATTGAGCTTGTTTACTTTGACTTGTTTTGATTTTGATCATGAGCTTTCTTGAGATCATCAGCCAAACTTAATCTCTCATCATCTAGTAATTTATTGCCATCTTGTGCACTTGTGAAGAAGAATATGATATCAGAGTTTGCGGAAGCTTTGACACCTTTATGAGATCTTTCATAACTTCATAACAAGTGTAGGTCGTGTCTGAGCATTCGGTTATTAACTTGACATTACTGGAACTGGGTATCTCCATCTCCATCTCCATCTTTAAATGATCCTGTAATGAAACAGTTAGCAATAAAGAGAAAATTGATTTGAAAAATCAGTCTAAGTGTTAATTATGAAAATATTTTGTAACACTTCGATAGTTTTGATTGGTTGTCAAATGTTCAATAACCGTCAATTCTTATGCTGGAACAAGTTTGATTCACATAGAATCGCACCATTGTTTCTTTCCAGTTGACACAAGTTTGATTCTTGTGGAACCGCACAAGTCACCTACCTAGAGCTTATTTTATGTAGGCTCTAGCAGGATTTCCTTCTTCATAGTGAATACCTTCGTATCACTCAGATGTTCTGGCAATATCACAAGGATAATGCGTAGGACTCTGAAGATAACCTTGTTTTCACAGTGTGTGAAAGACAAGATAAATGGAAATGTGTCCTAACGAGATTAATTAATGATCTCTTGGCTCTAGACTCGAAAGTACGCTTTGATATTAGTGATCGGAGGCTGGAGCTGACTGCCACCTTTTCAATACCGACTTACTCGGAGTGAGTGAGATAGTAGATTGCATGTTTAGTCTCCGTGACAAATGAGACAAGTTTCTTTCAAGAGAAACTCAAATAGCTAGGAAGGGTTGTGCATTGAATC
>BQNB010203461.1:0-10760 GCA_026074375.1 Tanacetum coccineum | reverse complement strand
AAGCTAAATGATTAAATGATCAAATGATTTTAGAGAGGATATGTGGGATGTTTTAAGCAGAAAGAATGAGTGCAAAAGGTGAGAAAAATGTTGAGGAATAGTCCAGTATTTATAGGACAGAGCCGGGGTTTATGGCCGGCCCCCTTAAATAGGGTGTCGGCCCCCTTAAATTTAAGGGGGCCGCCTATGTAATTAAGGGGGTCGCCCCTTATTCAGACGCTCCCTTTTTGTCCTATTCAGGGGAGGTGTTTACTGGATCATTTCTAGCCGTTTTAGGTCCAAAAATTTGAAATTCAAAATCTTTATTTTGAATAAAACATTTCTTATAAATACAAAAATGTTTTGTATATATTTTTAAAAATGTTTGTCCCATTTTATAAATGTAAGGTTTAAAAAATTTCTTTGATCATTCAACAAATTAAAGTTTGTTTGTTCATACCTTTAGTGATTTACGTCGGGTGCGAACTTAAATTTATTGTTGAAGAAAACTTGAGACGTCGAAAGATGTTGACGAATTGATGATTAGTGATTACGAGTAACTTAAGCACTTTACGCTATGTGTTATAAGTTGCATGTTTGTCATCCCCAACACATAAAGAGAATGTATAGATTAAATATCGTAATATGTCTACCAACAGAAAGCAATAAACATCATTCTACAAGGCCTTCCAACTGAAATTTATGCTCTTGTTAGTCAACATCGTGTAGCTAAGGATATTTGGTAGAAAATCAAACTGCTCATGCAAGGAACGTTGTTAATGAAGCAAGAACGAGAATGTAAGTTGTACGATGAATTTGATAAGTTTACATACAAGAAAGGAGAGTCGTTACACGAGTACTACTTGAGATTCACTTTGCTACTCAATGATATGAATATTTACAAGATGCCACTGGAGCAATTTCAAGTCAATACCAAGTTTCTGAATACTCTTCCTACTGAATGGAGCAAATTCGTTACTGATGTTAAGTTGGTCAAAGATTTGAATACTACTAATGTTGATCAGATTCATGCTCACTTAGAACAACATGAACGACATGAAAATGAAGTTCGATTGATGCATGAACGCAACTTCGATCCTCTTGCTTTAGTTGCATCTCACCAAATGACACAATCTCCTTATCAATCTCATCAGCACTCTTACCTGAACTCTCAACATCAACAATTTGTGTCACCTTATCAATCTTCACAGTATGGATCACCTTTTGAATCTCAACAATACTCAATCAATTAATCACCAACACCTCATTTAATCACTTATCCCTTAACAATTATCAAACCTCAGTTCACCACAACATTTACTCTCCATTATCATCCATTCCTCAAATAGAATACTCTCCCACAGTCAACCAACAATCTGAATTTCACCAATTAGACTCTGGTCTAACTATTCCAGTGTTCAAGCATGGTGATGATCCAATTGATGCCGTCAATCATGTAATGTCATTCTTGTCTGTTGTAGTCACTTCCCGCTATCCCACTACCAATAACCAGCTGAGGAACTTGTTCAACCCAAGGCAACAAGCCATCATTAATGATGGAAGAGTAACCGTAAAACCAGGAGCAAGTGGGAATAACTCGGGGAAACAGAGGATTGTTACATGTTACAACTGCAAAGGGGAAGGACACATGTCCAAACAATGCACCAAACCAAGGAGGAAACGGGATGATTCATGGTTTAAAGACAAAGTGTTGCTGGTACAAGCTCAAGCAAGTGGTCAAATTCTACATGAGGAGGAACTAGCATTCTTGGCAGATCCAGGAATCCCAGAAGGTCAAGCCACATAGATAGTCATTACACACAATTCTGCTTATCAAGCTGATGATTTGGATGCATATGACTCTGATTGTGATGAACTCAACACTGCCAAAGTTGCTCTCATGGCGAATTTATCTCATTACGGTTCAGATGCTCTTGCTGAGGTACACAATCATGATAATGTGAATAATAATATGATTGATCAAGTTGTGCAGGTGATGCCGTCTTCTGAACAGTCGAATGTTGTGAATCATTCAAAGACTGAAATAACCATTGATAGCAATATCATTCCTTATTCTTAGTATGTGATCGAATCACAACAGGCAGCTATTCAGAATTCTAACTCTTCTGCACAACAAGACGAACTGATATTATCTGTGATTAAACAACTGAAAACCCAAGTTGCTAATTGTACCAAGATAAATCTGGAAAATAAAAGTGTCAATGATACTTTAACTGCTGAGCTTGAAAGATATAAGGAACAAGTTAAAGTGTTGAATGAAGGACAAAGTGTTGATTTAAGGAGTAATGATAACGTTTCAGATTCATGTGCACAGTCTGTAGAGATTGATCGTCTTAAAAAAACTCTTTCTGAAAATTTAAAAGAAAATGAATCTTTAATACAAACAGTTTCTATTCTCAAAGATGATTTTATGAAAGAAGAATCTAGGAACATAGATAGAGAGATTGCTTTAGAAAAGAGGATTAAACAGCTTGATAATATTGTTTTTAAAAGAGATCAATCCGCATAAACTGTTCACATGTTGACGAAACCTCAGTTTTTCTATGATCATACCACTAAACAAGCTCTAGGTTTTCAAAATCCTTTCTATCTGAAGAAAGCTCAGCAATTGGAACCAAAGCTATATGTTGGTGATATTATTGATAAAACTAATCACATTGTGATTCCTGACTCTGAAGAGACCTTAATGCTTGCTGAAGAGAGTCGTTCAAAAATGCTTTTAAAACAAAAGGATCTCATAATGTTTGAAAAGAAAGTTAATACTACACCATTCGATTATGCTGCTCTTAACCAACTTTATAAAGATTTTGAAACACGCTTTGTTCCATAAACTGAATTATCTGCTGAACAAGCCTTTTGGTCTCAGAAATCGATGAATTCTCTAGTACCCATTCTTTCTAGTAGACCCACCATAGTTGAGGTTCCAAAAGAACTTCCTAAAGTCAGCATGGTGAATACAAGTTTAAAGAAACTTAAACACCATCTTGCTGGTTTTGACGTGGTTGTCAAAGAAAGAACCACACCCACAGCTATCACTGAGGGTTCGTGGGGGTTCGAACATACAAAAGCTTGTTTTAGGGATGAAATAATTCCATTTGTAAAAGCTCTGAAGGACTTATTTAACACATTCAATCAATATTTGGTTGATGAACTTTCTGAAGTCCAAAATGTCTTTCATCAAATGGAACAGGCTGTGGAACAACATCGTTTAGAATCCTAAACATTTGAAGTTAAAATGAATCAAGTTTTGAATGAAAACGAATGACTCTTGGAACAAGCGTTGAGCAAAGATATTGTGAGCATAATTGTGAATTCGTCTGTGAATAATGCTTCTGTAAATGTGCATGAATGTGAAAAGTATCTCAAACTTGAGACTAAGCTTCTCAACAAAAAGGATTTCATTGAAAAAGAGATTTACGATAAACTGTTCAAAAGTTTTACCACTCTTGAAAAACATTGCATCTCTTTAGAAGTTGATACTCAACTTAATCAGGAAATTTTTCAAAGGGACAATTCTGTTTCAAATCAAAGTGCTCCAAGTTTTGATCAATTGTTTGAATTAAATAAATTGAAAGCTCAGTCCCAAGAGAAAGACACGGTCATAAAGAAGTTGAAAGAGAGAATTAAATCTCTAAGTGGAAAAATGAATGAGGATAAGATTAAAAAGGACTTAGAAGAGATTGAACTATAAATATTGAATTGGATCATAGGGTGTCAAAGCTTATTGTTGAGAATGAGCATTTGAAACAGACCTATAAGCAACTTTATGACTCGATTAAACCAGCACGTATTCGATCAAAAAAACATTGTGATGATTTAATTAATCAATTCAATCTAAAGTCTGTGGAAATTTCTGATTTAAATGCTAGTCTTCAGGAAAAAGTTTTGGTAATTACAGCTCTCAAGGATGATTTAAGAAAACTTAAAGGAAAAGCTCTAGTTGATAATGATGTTACAAAACACCCTAGTGATCCAGAAATGCTTAAGATTAATGTGGAACCAATAACCTCTAAATTGTTAAATAAAAAGACAGTTCACTCTGCCTATATTAAGCACACTCAGGAAGAAGCTACAGTTCTTAGGGATCTAGTTGAACATGTTAAAACAAAATATCCACTAGATCAATCCTTAGAATCTGCCTGTAGGTATGCTAAACGAATTCAGGAGTTGCTTACAAACATCAGTAAAACATGCCCTAGTATCAACAATGTTGATGGAAAATTAGTGGATGTGACCCCAAAGAACAAGGACAAAAGAGCTAGATTCACTGAGCCCGTCACATCTTCATGAAACACAAACACAAAAACCTCTTCTTCATCGAACTTAGTTTCTAACAAACCTATGTTGTCTTCTACAGGAGTAAAACCGTCTACTAGTACTAGCGGATAACAACCTTCAGGCAATACAAAGAAAGATAAGATTCAGCAAACACCAAGTAGTACTCAGAAGAATAAAGTAGAAGCCCACCCTAGGAAAGTTAAATCTAGTTTGAAAAATAAAGATTGTGTTGTTAAACCTAAAGGAACTGCTCATGTGCAATATTCCAAGCTTAATGTGAATTCTGAACTTAAATGTGTTAAGTGTAATGGTTGCATGCTTTATGATAATCATGATTTGTGTGTTCTTGATTTTATCAATAATGTGAATGCTCGTGTAAAATCTAAATCTGCTAAGAAAAATTCAAAGAGAAAAGTTTGGAAACCAACAGGATAGGTGTTTACAAATACTGGATATATCTGGAGACCTACTGGTCGGACCTTCACTATAGTAGGAAATGCGTGCCCTTTATCTAGGATTACCACCACTACTGAAGTGCCCCTTAGGAAACCAACTTCTCTAAATAATGAAACACCTAAACCTGTCGTAACATTGGTTTACTCACGGAAACCTAGGAAATCTAAAACTAATGTTTCTGTTAACAAATAAAAGGTTCTTAAATCTGTATCTGCTAACAAAAAGGAACCCAGTCAATCTTGGGGATCCATAGTTTCCGATGTTCCATCTTCCTCTCTTGATGAATGCATGTCGTCCAAATTGTTCTCTAGTATTTAGACTCCGGCTGCTCCAAGCATATGACCGGAGATCGCTCTCAGCTCACCAATTTCATCAATAAATTTTTGGATACAGTCAAATTCGGAAATGATCACGTGGCAAAGATATTGGGATATAGTGATTATCAGATTGGGAATGTTACAATATCAAGGGTTTACTACGTAAAAGGACTTGGACACAACTTATTCTCCGTTGGGCAATTCTATGATTCGAACCTTGAAGTTGCTTTTCGCCAACACATCTGCTTCATTCGTAATCTAGAAGGTGTTGATTTATTGATTGGATCTTGAGGCAACAATCTGTATACTCTGTCTCTTGGAGATATGATGGCGTCCTCTCCTATATGTCTCTTGTCAAAGGCCTCAAAGACTAAGTCCTGGCTATGGCACTGATACAGTCGTTTTTCAACGCATCAAATCAAATAAACCCTCAGATATAATATATATATTTATAAAATACATATACGTATACGCAAGCAAAGTATCATTCAAATTATTCTTAGGAAAGAATAATAAGTAATCAACACGGATATCGTTTTTCTCGGCGAGAGATGAATGGAAATCTACGTTCAAGTTGTAAATCGAGCTTGATTGTCATTCAAGTTTTTGGTTTTGGTTTTAAACTATTTTTATACTAAAAATTAAACTAATATTAATTCTAAGATTAAAAACTAAAAGATTAAACTAAAATTGATCTAAAAGATATAAATGACAAATATGCTTGCTAAGTGACGTGAAATGTTCCTTAAGTGCGGGCTTAGGTTTAACGAATTAAAATCCTTAAAAAACAAGTTTCAAGAAATTAAATGACAAGTAAAGTAAAATGCTTTTTAAAATAAATGACAAGTAATTAAATTGCATTAAAAGTAAATGACGGTATGTAAATTGAAAAATTCTAATGACTATTAATTTTTTAAACCTTTTTAAAACCGCACTTAAATTCCAAATCACTAATCACTTAGCAAACACAAGTAATTTACTCGCTACTCATAACGAAATTCAATTTAACAAACATAGCATTTAACGACAAAAATAAATCTACACTAAGCATGGCAAAAATCAAATACGCAAATATATTATGGAACGATAAAATATTTCTATTCTAAGTATTGAAAAGAGATTAGAAAATAGAACCAAAAATGAAGAACCGCAATGATATAAAACCACCCGATCTTACAAACTTAATAAACAAATAAGCTTATCACTTAAAAAGCTTCTACTTCACTAATTAGCAAATAAAGTTGTCAACTTTGTCTACTAATTACTTTCATAAAAACCATAAAGATCCAAACTTTATCTATTTATCAACCTTATAAGACCCTTAAGCTTCGGCCTTAGATGTAGAAGGATGGAATAAGAAATAAGACATGAAAAGTTAAGACAAAATAAGCTAATAAGATGAAAACTTTTTTAGAAAAATAAGCTATTTGAAAACAATTTTTGTTAAAAAATAAAACTAATTAAATCTATAAAAAAAACTACTTTGAAATAAAAGACTAGAAAAAAGCTAACAAGCAATCAAGGCGTTTTCGAAGAAAGAGGGAAGAATAAAGGCTTATAATAAGCCACTTCTCAAATAAGCTAAAGTACCCTTCGAAATAACCCTAGCTTAATAACTATAAGAAAAACTAAGTAAAGTTTTTTAGAACCTTTATGACTAAATAACGAAATAATAAGACTCTCAAATAATAAAGGTGCTCAAGACTTAATGAATAAGTCAAGTAGGAGACTCATGACACCCTTTTTAGCATTCGAATCGAATTTAATCAAACAATAAGCACTTTTGAAAAAGTAAAGACAAGAAAAGAGAAAAAGATGAGATAAGCAAAAGTTATTTTAGAATTTATTCTAAAGACAATAAGCTAATAAAAAGATGAAAACTTTAGATCTAAATCTACCCGAAACTAAGGTGTTCAATCAAGTGAACTTAGATCCGGTATATTTAAAGATTTAGTCTAAGAAAAATAAGCTAGAATTAAAAAGCGCGCCTAAGACATTGTATGCTAGAAAAGATAACACTAAAATATAATAATCTATTAGCTTTTTCAGCTCCTAAATCCACCAACCCAACGGTGTTCAATCAGTGCAACCATAGAGCACTGGTATGAATCGTATAAGCGTAGATCTAAAAACAATAAGCTAGAAAAATAAGCAATCGAAAATAAGCTAAAATAAGCTCACTCAAAAAGCAAAGAAGAGAAAGAGTAGAAGAATAAGCATAAAAAGAAAATAAGCATTAAGAAATAATAAGCATTTAATAAAAACCAACTTTAAACATCTTCATTAATAAGCTCAAAATCCCGATTACAATAAGCTAAATAAGCTATAAAAGCTTTTACAATAAGCCAAAAATTATACTACACTACTCTTAAAGCTAACCTACACTACTATGAAAAATAAACTTATAACTAACACCCCCAACTGCTGCTGTGCGTGTGATTATATAGCCACCAAGTAGGAGGGGCAGTTTCGTCATTTCAATCCATCCACCAAAAAGAGCACCAGATCTAAGGGCATTTCGATTTTTTTGCTTTCCTACCACCTCAAATGATAGCTTAATCATTACGCCAATAATTGGCTTGGATCCAAATGTAGCTATAGTACCTTGTACACCAATTATTGGCTCTGCCACCCTGCCACCTGTCACCCGAACCTCGTACCTGCACAGTACCTCGTACCAATTATTAGAAGGCCACGTGTCACCACCTGAGTGGTGCCACATGGCGTAATCACTATTCCAGCACAGTCACCGGACCACCACCGGAACACCGGTCAACGACGGTCAACAGTGATGGTCAACGGTGGTCGACTGCGGTCAACTGTGGCGGTGAACGGTGGTCGACGGCGGTCAACGGTGGCGGTCAACGACGATCAACGGTGGCAGACCACCGTTGACCACCGTCGGACCACCGCCGGACCACCGATAACGGTGGTTGACCACCAATCAATAGGCGGGTCATGGGCCGGGTCAGGTCGGGTCATGGGCTGGGTCATGGGTCGGGTCGGGTCAAGAACCGGGTTGGGTCACCACGTGGCATGCCACATGGCACCACGTGGCAGTTGACGTGGCTGCTGATGTGGCGTGGAGGGGATATTAACCCTCCTGCAAGAATCGAACTCACGCCCTCTCATTTGAATTCTTAAGGAACCAAATGAGACCACCTGCGCTAGGCAGTGGTCTCATAATATACATGCAATATTAATTACTTAACCCATTTTTAGCCCTCTTCATTATATTAGTATCAAAGGTTCAAACAAGGACGAAAAAAGGTCAAAATAAAAAGGTTCACATATGAAAGGCCGGTACTGTTGGACTCGTAATTTCATGCTCTTTCCAACGGTGTAATCGAGGAATATTAACGACTTCGTTAGAGCCTCGATAAACTTGAAAACGTCGTCGAAAGTCACCCGAAAATTACCGTTTTTGCTTTGTTTTCAATCCTTTGTACCTATAAGACATAAAAACACAATACAAACATATTTGCAACATATTTATCCATATTTTAGTGTTTTAGTCCGTTTATTAGCATTTTCGGGGTACAAATGATGTGTGTTTTAGCACATATCAAAATTCCCCTACACTAAACCATTGCTGGTCCCATACGCAATGTAAATAAAACACGCCCGGAAATGAATAATTAAATCCCCTTCTAAATTATGACCCCTCACAATCAAACAAGAACAGAAAAGGTCCATTAAGAAGGTTCAAAAATTATTTATTTCGAAAGTGCCCTCGTTTTAACCACTTATTCATTAATAGATAAAAACTAAGATAACAATTAAATAAAATTATTTAAAAGGCTTTAAGAACGGGAGTTCGTCATCCTTGATTTTCACAATCCCAAAACTAAGCTTAAAACGAAATCACAGTTAAATATAAGATTAGATGCTAACACTACTCATAAATGCTAACTGTGTAAGTATAAACTTAACTTTTCGCTCCCATTATTCCTAAATTCCTCTAAAGATTTTATTATTATTATTGGTGACAAATAAATTATGCCCTTATTATCATAAAGGTGCTCGGTTTAGACCACAATTAGTTTGAAATCCTTTCCTAAAGAGACGATATGGTGAGAATAATGTCCACATTAAGGTTCTAAATTCGCATGATTTAGGGGTTATCCTTTTTATTTCATCCGCAACAACTCAACTAAGTCGAAATTTGGCTTTATATTTATTATTGCAACATTATTAAACCTCGGTCCTTTAGAAGGCTGCAACATCGGTTGTGAGCCGGCAAGATGCAGCAAACATATTTCAACCTCGGTAATTTCCTCGACCATTTAGAAGGCTGCAACATCGGTTGTGAGCCGGCAAGATGCAGTAAACTTTTATCAGCCCACAGTTTTATTATTTTTATTATTACCTCCACCCTTTAAACGACTGTCACATCGGTATGCGAGCCAACCATGATCCAGAAGTCTTATTTCGGCTTCGGTTTATTACATAATTATTATTATTAGCCAAATTTCAAGTCCTGTAGTCTTTTAACAACTGCCACATCGGTATGCGAGCCAACCATGGTCCAGGAGTCTATTTCCCCACAACACTGACAAAACCTCGATGTGTACCTTACTTTCACCAGAAGAAATCTCTACGAAGTGATTTAAACTAAGAATCGCAAAAACCTAAAGCAACTTTATTTTAAACCCGACCATGGCTCCAGGAGATCTATTTCCCCACAACACAGACAAAACCTCGTGTGATATCTTACTTTCACCAGAAGGAATCTCTACGAAGTGATTTAAACTAAGAATCGCAAAAACCTAAAGCAACTTTATTTTATTCAACAATTATATAGCGTTTATTAAGCTGGTGGGAGCAAAAAGCCATAATTAACCTCTATGAGCTCTAAAGATATCCAACTAATCCACGCTTAGCATCTAACTTATATCAAACTCTATCATTTTTCGTCTTTGCAAAATTTTAAAGTTAAGCAAACGCTTAGTCTCGAAAGCTAAGGGGAAAGTCCTTAAGAGGTAAAACTCGTCAATTCAAAAGCTACCTAATTCTACGGGCCTACTTATTACTAACATTTTTATATTTTCATCATTCATTTTTATATATATATATATCATAATAAAACAATAAAAAATTTAAAATTTTGGTCAAAACGGGGTTGCGTGGGAACACAAATAGGCACAGGTATGATCACATTTTGATAGAATTCCCCCCACACTTAGAATGGAACATTGGCCTCAATATTTAAAAATGTCAGGTTTTACCCCCACACTTAGGAATGAAAAAGGCAAATGCAAAAAATTCCAAGTGTGAAAGGGGAAACAATATATACATGATCAGGATTGATGATTCCATAATAAGCAAAAGATCGAAGACCGGATGATTGGAGGATTGAAAACAAGCACGGGTCTTCGTGATCTTAAGGAACCCTGCAAAAACGAAACCACATACCATAGAAAGAAACACGCCCCCACACTTAGGCTATAAAATAACACACTATCTTATTAATCAAGAAAATAAAAAGAAGAAAAGACACGGGTTGCCTCCCGAGAAGCGCTTGTTTTTGTGCGAGTCTCTAGCTTGACTCTCCCCGAATTCCTTTGTCCTTGGGGCAGAAACAAAAGAATATAAAAATCACTATCGGATTTTCATATGTGATATTTGCTTAATTGTATACTAATTTACCCGGGATTTTGCCTAATAAAAGCCAATTAAAATGCCAAAAGAATAGAAAATGTGTGCTTT